>OMNZ01013474.1:22718-33713 GCA_900303255.1 Lesueurigobius sanzi | reverse complement strand
AGAAGCATATCAAGGTTCTGGAGTGGCCTAGCCAGTCTCCAGACCTAAATCCAATTGAAAATCTTTGGAGGGAGCTGAAACTCCGTGTTTCTCAGTGACAGCCCAGAAAACTGACTGATCTAGAGAAGATCTATGTGGAGGAGTGGGCCAAAATCCCTCCTGCAGTCTGTGCAAACCTGGTGAAGAACTACAGGAAACGTTTGACCTCTGTAATTGCAAACAAAGGCTACTCTACCAAATATTAACGTTGGTGTTCAAATACTTATTTTCAGCTGTATCACACGAATAAATTGTTAAAAAATCATAGATTGTGATTTCTGGATTTTTCTTTTTAGATTATCTCTCACACAGTGGACATGCACCTACCATGAACATTTCAGACCCCTCCATGATTTCTAAGTGGGAGAACTTGCAAAATAGCAGGGTGTTCAAATACTTATTTTCTTCACTGTACCAGTGTTAAATGGGAGTGTTCCTGTAAAACGACTAAGCTTTGATTGTAATTCATGTTGCAGCTCTACTACTCACGCCTCCTGCTGGGCCTTGAGCGCCCTCTTGGCCTCTCGCCTCTCGTGGTCGGCCGAGATCTTCTTGTAACAGTAAACCAGGACCACGATGAGCCACAGCTGCAGAACCACAATCAGCACGAACATCATGATCTCTGCAATCACCGCCGTCAGCTCACGATTGGCTGAAAAACACACCGCGAATTAGTTTTGTCAAACCTTTAAGGGAATATAATGAGCTCGGGATTGTGTTGTCAACAGCGCTTTCTGTTCACGCTACAGTGTTAGACGTATTTATCACACTGTTGCAGTCCAAGCTGACCGGATCATACTGCACCAGTCCCTTACAGCTCCTCCTGCAAGTGGTATATCTGCACCAGTCCCTTATGGCTCCTCCTGCAGGCGGTGGATCACACTGCACCAGTCTCTTATGGCTCTTCCTGCAGGTGGTGGATCACACTGCACCAGTCTCTTATGGCTCCTCCTGCAGATGGTGGATCATGCTGGACCAGTCCCTTATGGCTCTTCCTGCAGGTGGTGGCGGCTCCTCTGGGTGACATAACTGACCCATCACCTTCGGCCTGTTGCCATGGGAGACCAGGTGGGTGGCAGTCGAAGGAGGGGTATGTTTCAACTCAATAAGACAAATTTTATAAATTCATTTTAGATTTAGTCAACGTTTTCATTAACAAAAATTAAACTGAAGCTAAAAAGAATTGTTTGATTAAATCTTGATCAAAACTGTAATGCATTTTCAGTCACAAACAAAAACTAAATTAAAATGTCCAAATTAGCAGATAAACTTAAAGCACTAACAGAACATTCACTGCACTGGCCTTGTCCTCGGCTCTGCGGCCACGTGGATATGTTTATCTCCGTAACCCAAACACAGCACATACTTGTTTGGACAGCTCACCTACGGCCACCACGGTCAGCTGCACCTCCTTCTCCACAGTGACCACCTCGTTTTGCAGCGGCAGAAACAGCGTGCGGCGGAGGGTGCACAGGTACGTGCCGCTGTCGTTGAAGGTCACGTTGCTGAGATAAACCGCCCCGATCTGGATGTCACTGTGCTGCGTGCCGTGCCACTCCAGGCGCCCGCTGAAGTCCTCGTCCAGTACGTCCGCCGTCGGGTGCTCATAGTGGAAGATCTAAGAAGAGGAGGAGTCGTCATGAATAGAAGTGCAGAAAGTTTGGTGTTCATGGAAGACATTACACAGGGTTATTTTAAGGGGCTTCATTTATTTATTTATTTGCTTAGTGATAACTGAAGGGCTGGATGTTAGCTCGAGCCTGTCCGACCATGGAGGTGGAGGCAGTTATTCCTTGCAGCGGAGGAGGGGGGGCTAAGGTACTCTAAGCTTGTTTTGTTAAGACATTACATTAGGTTGGATATTACATTTGCTCCCTGTTTTGTTCTTGTTGTGATATTGGGCTGTACAAACATAAATTGATTGATTATCTGTCGTACAAGTTTTATGAATGCCTAGATTTGAAACACCATGGCCCTATTGAAAACTCCATACATAAACCCCTTGCACAGTCCAGGAATGAACTACAGTTGTGCTCGTAAGTTTACATACCCTGGCATGATGCTCGATTTTATTTGGCCATTTTTTTAGAGAATATATGATAAACCTTTTTTTGCTCATGGTTAGTGGTTGCGTGAAGCCATTTATGGTCAAAAAAGCGGTTTGCTCTTTACAATAGAAACTACCCAAATGTCCCTGATCAAAAGTTTACATGATGTGCATCTTGAAACATTGAACACACTCACATAACCTACTACCTCACAAGTTTGTCCCAAGCCAACCACACTCAAACCATTACAGTCCTCATTAAACACTCAAACAAACAGTCAAGAAAAGTATTAGACAAGAAACCACATCACTTTCACCACTGCATCATTTCCAAATACAGCTTACTCAGTTGGGACAACCTCATCAAATTCACCAACATCTGTCTGATGTATAAAATTCTCCACGGGCTGCCACCCCCACCTCTCAGTGACTTTATGTCAAAGATCAAACTGTAGTCGCGCCACAAGAGGAGCATCCAGAGAGGACTGTATAATACCACTCAGAAAAACAACTTTTGGTCAGTCAGCTTTCTCAGTCAGGGCTTCAAAGCAGTGGAACAGCCTTCCCACATAAATTAGAGAATTACCTTCATAGGTTCATTTCGCTCTCACTTGAAAATGTGGCTCTTAAATAACCAAATCTGTCAACATTGAACAATATGCTGCCCTCTTGTGGCGAGCCTTGCATGTCTCATGTTCACATTTCATATTGCCATTTTCCACTGCTTTCTGCTGTACCTGGCCTAGTGTATGTTTTAGTCTTTCTGTAATTGTTTTGTTTTTAATGTTTGCTGTTGTTCTGTTTGGCACTGTCAGTGTGATTTACTCTCTATTTGATCTGCTTCACTCTTGGACTGTTGGACTTCTGCTGCTGCTGTGTAATATATTTTTTGTAATATAATTGTATTTTTAACCCTGTACTTTTTGTAGGTTGCCCTCTGTATAACTGGCATAGGACTACAGATGAAAACTCGTCTTTTGGCTAAGTCTGGCATATTATACAGTTACACTGTTGGTTAATATGTACTGTCCTGTAATAAAGTAAAGTAAACCAACAATCAATCAATCATTTTTTATTTGTATAGCACCTTCCAACAACCAAATGGTGCACAAGGTGCTTCCCAATATAAAAGCAACAACAATAAAAATAAAACAGCATTAAAACTCAATATACATAAAAATAGCCATATCACTCTGTGAATGCCTGCCTGAACTAATGTGTTTTTAACTGTGACTTAAATACAGTGAGTTCAGGGACAGATTGGAGATGAGCTGGAAGGGCATTCCACAGCTTAGAGCCAATGACTGGTCTCTATATTTCTTGTATTTGGACCTGGGGACGACCAGAAAACATTTCTCAGAGGAGCGCACCTCTTTTTCCAGAGAGTTCTGTGTTTGAGCTTAAGTTATTTGTGGGTTTTTCATGTATCCTGAACACAAAAATGTTGTTGCTGATCATCTAAACTATTGATCTGGGTAATTTGAGTAGTTTTTGTTGTCATTATTATTTGAAAAGAGAAAACAGTTTTCTTTTTACAATAAATGGCTTCACACAACCACTAACCATGAGCGAACCAAATGTTTAGGTGTCATCGTTCATACTCTCTGAAAAATGGCCAAAAATCAAGAATTCTGCCAGGGTACGTAAACTTCTGAGCGCTTCTGTAGCTGTGAGGTGAGCGTCTTAACCCCTGTGCCGTCCTGCTGCCTCCTGAGGTCTTTTGTGATGAAGCGTATGGCCATACTCACGTGCCTGTACTCCAGCTCTCCATCGGATCTGAAGTGCCAGTCCACAGTAGTGGAAGCCGAAACCTCCTCCCTCCTCTTGCAGGAGATACAGCCCAGGAGGTGACCCTCTCCAGCCACAGCTTCGGTCATGGAGTCCACCTCAGCACAGGCCGCCAGCGCATGGGCCACTGCACCAAACAAACACACATTCACTTTGTTATATTTCTTTGTAATTTTAGAGTCAGAGTAATCATTTTGCTGACTAAAACTATGTTAAAAGTAGTTAACAAGACTTAAACTATGACTAAAGTCTCTAGATATGTTCGTCAACAAATAAAAACTAAATATAAATGAGAAGAAGAGACTACAAATTTGAGTTTGATATCATCTAATTCACTGCCAAAGCAACAGATCTGAGCTTTGTTCATGTGGGAGAAGCTCCGTGAAGCATCTGCAAATGATTGAATACATTGGAAAACAGTAATATAAAAGTATAAAAGTTCACTCAAATCATTTTAGATTTGGTCAACTTAATTTACATGAACTTTTACTTGACTAAAACTAGCCACAAACTGAAAAGAAATGACTAAAGTTGACTTCAAGTGGATATGACAGATTAGAATCCTTAGTTTGATGAATAATATCGGTGGAAACTTAATTTTACTTATGTGAAGAGGCAATTTAAGGGGAGACACTGCAGGTTTGGGCCAATTCTCTCTCTTAACATACAAACTTTCACCTGGAAACAAATAAATGACCCAATCTTTACAACAAGAAGTGTAATTAATCCACTTATTCAACGTTTCTCCATTGAGCCACGTGGGAAATTGTATTACAGTTGTGCTCAAATGTTTACATACCCTTTTAATCTTTTGGCCATTTTTCATAGAATATGAATGATAACAAAAATCTTTTCCCTCATGTTTACTGGTTGTGTGAAGCTATTTGTGTCAAATAACTGAGTTTACTCTTTTGAAATCATAATGAAACTACTCAAATGTCCCTGATCTGACGTTTACGTGACCTTCAACAACTGCCAGGAAAACTGTTCAGGAGCAAAGAAAAACAGCTGAAATACAAGACTCTCTGACAAAATTGGTGTTTGTGTTTCAAGATGCACAACATGTAAACTTTAGATCAGGGACATTTGGCTAGTTTCCAGTTGAAAAGCGTAAACAAACAGGTTTTTTTCTTTTTTTTTTTTACAATAAATGGCTTCACACAACCACTAACCATGAGTGAAATAAAGGTTTTGTGTTATCATTCAAGTTCACATACCCTGACATTCTGCCAGGGTATGTAAACTTATGGCCACAAATTTATTTCAAGAACATTTTACCTATTTTTAAGTTCCAGTGCAAATCTGTAGCCGAAAGTTGTTTTTACTCTTAAGCTATTTTTTCAAAGCTTTATTTTCCCATACTAGTACCAACTGTGTAAACTTTATCTTGAACTATATAACTTGTGGAGATAAGCTATTGTCTGAAATGCACACAATGTTAAGATAGTAAACTCACCAAAAAGACTGAGAACGACGAGGAGAGAAAGCTTGCATATCATCTTTAGACTGGGGAACGCGCTCCTCTTGACCAACTCTCCTATCGATTACATTACTGCCGATACAATCCGGGTCGGTCTGGGCGGGTGGGCGTCCAGGCGGTCTCGGATCTCACTATGTTGATATGAAACGTCGTCAGTGTGACTCCTGGGCCGTAGTTTTTGGTTTCCCGTGTGATCTTGTCTGGAGTAGAAGTTGGCTAAATTTAGAGTGTGTGAACTGGAAGAGACGCGGCCAGTGTCCAGTGCCAGCAGGAAATCTGAGCATCTGAGACTGGATCCTCCACACGAACGGACAGCGCTGCACACGCCAGTCATTGCACCAGCAAAGTTATTCGAAATCTCTGGATGTAAAGAAGAAAGAGCCGAGGAAAAATCTTCTAAAATAGTAACACACTTCTTTTGATCCATGCACACATTGGACTCACCTTTTCAACCATCTAAATCCAAATCTTTTCATTTTTGGGTAATCTTCTATGTCGTCTTGATTTAGTAAAGGTTATTCTAGGTTTATTATCATGCTCACAATTGATTTCCACCACGACCTGCCTGTCTGTCATGCAAAGCAATGTCTGGCCTGTTTTGTCAGGCAAATCATGAACTGTTGGGCACAAGGTGGAGCCAGACACATACGGGATTTATGATATGAACATGCATCTAAATTATAAATAAATGTATTGTCACTTGATCGTACAGGCTCCGACGGCGACTAGACTCTGAAACAGCTTCTACCCGGAGACTGTGAGGCTGATGAAACTACACTCAACGTAGTTCATTTGGAGAAGGCGCTCTTTGGCGTTTGGGGAACAGAAATTTAAGAGAAAAACAAAGAACCAAGGCACTCCAATTCTCTATTTACATTTTCTAAAAAGCCTTTATTGTACTGGGCTGATACATATTAAAATCTTTCAAAACATGTTTCTGGTTTATTCCAGTAATAATTTCAAAGTAATATTTTGTTGAAATTTGTTTGTTTTTTTGCCTTTGATTTGAGTGGGTAAAACAATCTGCAATGGAGCAAGTATTCTTACACTTGAAAGTGCATTGCGGAACTTTTTGATATCGATGATGCTCCAGGATTAAGTATTTTTAGGGTCATTTTTAAGATGACTGGTAGGTTTTCACTGCGTTGCTATGGAGATGGTTTGGTCAAAAGAGAAAACCTAGAAACTCTAACCACGCTAACCACACATACAGACTCTGGGTTACTACTAAAGGTCAAATACCCACTAATATAATTTGTTTTTTGGCATAAAAAGTTACGCAATGGACCTTTAAATCAAAGGCCCTATACCCAGTTTTAAACCTCTTTTGTCAGATTTGGACTAAAATGGCATTTTTACCGTCACCGTCAATTCTTAGACATCAAAGCCTGACGTAAAAGGTAAAATTATGGGTGACCATAGACAACATAAACAGATCATAACACAATGCAGACATACATTCAGAAATGACCAATATACTCTGACTCCAATATACTCATAAGGGCAAAACGGATTTTAACATACAAAAAAGTCAGGTACAGGACCTTTAAGAAAAGAACATGTCATTGCACTCTCATTTACTTGATATAGATGATTTTGCTTATTTTAAGTGCAGATATACTTGTTCCATTGGCAGATTATTTTACTAACCTTCTGAAATTAAGAAGGAAAACACTTATTTTCAATCATAATTTCAAACCATTCACGTGGTTTGACAAATAAAAATCTTGAGTCTTGAATTTGTAGATTGTAGATTGCTTTTTGCATCGTGTTAGTCACTGCACTGATCGGCACCTTATTTTTGAGCATTTTATAAATTATTAATTATGTCAATTTATGTGCACCGGTATTACTTGTTTTTAAGGGGGATTGTTTTATTCTTTTAATTCCATTTTAAACCTAAATGCTGCAGAGAACCAGAACCCACGTACAGAGTTTCATTTCTGTGTATACTAATACTGAAGTGACAAATTGAATCTTCAATTTTCTCTTTATTGTTTGCAATGAAATTAGTGAAAAGGAGTTGAAAAATGCGTTGACCTTAGAAATTGAAGTAGTTTTGGATAAAAAATATGAACTCAAGTTTGCGGCAGCAACTATCTTTTTTTTTTTTCCAGTAAATTGATTTGTTTTATTTAATTTTGAGTGCAGATGATGTTTATTTCTTAATAGTGAAAAAAAGTGCAAAACTAACCCCATTTGCAGATTAGCAACTCAAATCAAGGGCAAATTTACTTACTTGATGAAAATGTGATGTCTTTTAGCAGCGTATGTTCATTAGGCAGATAACTATAAACCACCTACTGTATCTTCCACCCCTGGACAGTTCCCCTTTTAAAAACATGAAAGCCTGAGCTGTCCTGCCGTGTTGTCAGCCAGAGTCCTCCTCCACATCATCCGTGTGACATGAGCCACGGCCCGACAAACATCTGGCCTCATCCATCACTGCCAGCGGAGCGCGTCAACAAGGCCAAGCCGCGCCAGTCAAGGCTGTGGAAACACACGTGCACATTCAATCACATGACAACGTCGTTACTGTGAAGTCACTGTCCACGAGAGGGATTCATTTCAGCTTTTTTTTTTCATCACCAAGGCAAAGATCGCACTAAAACCAAGGCCTTGTAAACATTTGCTGGTTCAAAAGCTTTCAGCCTTCTTTTGATCATTGCCATGGCTTGATATTGACACCAGCCATCATCTTCTCATTTCAAGTAAGTTTTTTTTAGTGTAATAATATATTTAATCTTATTTCACAGGCAAAAATATCTTTTTTGCGTATTTTAAGAAAAAACATACTTAATTCCATTGGCAAATAATTTGTACAACCTACTTAAATCAAGGTCTATATCATTTATTTCAAGAATATTGTACTTATTTTTAGATTAGTTTTGCAATGTAGCTCATTTAGCGACTTTGACCTCTTGGATTTACATACTGTACACCAACCAACTCCTATGGGTTTCACAGTGATGAAGGACCATGGCATTTAACAATAAGGTAATATACCCATTAAAAAAATTACAAATAGTGAAAGATCAAGCAGATTAAATTGATAGTTGTGGTCCAAAGACATTCCTAACTTCCCAACAACATTTCACAGAGGAAGATAATCAAGGAACTTGCCACAGTTGCTGAAAAAGCAGTCACTGGCTGTGGCTGAGAAGAAAAGAGTCAGCATGCTGCATGGGGGATAAAATGACCACTCAGTCCCTAAGCCACACACGCCCAGGTCTGATCAACCTGTCTCGTGATGAAGGGCCAAAACACCCAACGATGCTGCGGTACACAACTGACGATGTGCCGTATGGTTGAGTTGGTCAGAAACAAGATCCTGAAATCAAATAGTTTCTCCTAATCCAGTGTAGAGCTGAGTCACCTGGGATTGAAACAACTAGTCTGCTGCAATTCTAATTCTACAATCCCATTTCTTCATACAGATGCATCTATAAGCACATATCATAACTTGTAGGGTCACTTGTATTCATTTCAGGGTTTATACAGGTAGCAGCAAGCCAAATTAAATGCTTTTTAATGCCATTTTAATGCCCAAATTCTAAATTTTTAATGCTACAAACGCCACAAAATCAGTACATATTTAACATTCATTTCGATATCCAATAGAAAATTTGATACAACAGACAACTTTTGAACATAAATACAATATGATTTCTAACCAAAACTCCAGTCTAGACCCTATTTTTTGTATTTTTGACAAGCTTATGCTGTAAAATTAAGCAATGTCATGATTTTCCAAGTACTTTTGATTTAATGCCAATTTGAATTCTATTCAATGCTTTTTAATGACATTTAAGGCTTTATATTTGACACAATTAATTTAATGACTTTAATGCTTTTTAATGCCACGCCTGAATTTAGATACACAATATTATTCCCAGAAATGTCTGAGTTTATAATATACTAAAGGAGGATCGTGCAACTAGTTGTGACTAGTTTACACATGGATTGCACCCAGTTTAGACATTATTTAGTCCAATTTCTCTCTGTTTTGGACCCTTTTAGACCCAGTTTAGACCTGATATGATATGATGGTTTTTATGTGGTGGCACTGCCCTGTAGCTCCATTTGAGAAAATGTATTCAACTTTAGATCCATTCATTGCCCTTAATACAGAGTGATAGATGTTCTCAGAAAAAGAAAAATGATTTAAATATTTCTAGTATCGAACTTCAATGTAGAGTGTGCAAAATGTCCAAACCCAAAGCAGTTTATGAGTATGTATTCACTCAAGGCAGACGGCAGGGGAGGGGGGATTAAGTGTATTTTGGAAGAGGTCAGGGATATTGTCATGTGATGTAAGCAGAAGCTCACGCCAGGGCCAGCTTGTAAGAGTTTAACCTTGAAAATAAAACACCAACCAATTTGCCCAAGCGAGCGTGAGGAGCCAATTGCGCTGGTGTTGACATACAGACTAATAAAACATTAACCATCCATGTGTTTACCTGCACCTTTGTGAGCCATAGTGAGCGCAGTGACACACCTCCTTTCTCGTTATGCTAGAGATGGATTTTTTTTTCTTTTATTTTTAGCCCGGATCAAATTTCCAAGTCCCAGAAATCAGCAGCCACACACAACAACCCACTTCCCCTGCACACAGTGACCTCCTCCAGGCACTGTCTTGTCCCGGTTGGCAAGGGAAGCAAAGAAGACCATGAATTTCCTGGGGTGGGAGGAAGAGAAAGTGTGGCACCAACCCAGGACAGCACCAGAAGGGAGTGAGAGGATGTCCCAAGGAATCTATGGATGATATAAAAGTGCCATGTCATTGTGATGCTCTGTCGTTTGGCGTGTGGACGGAGGACACTGCTGGACAGAGGGGACAAGAGAGGTATTAATTTAGTGACATACGAGGATACACATTAATTTAATCTACTGGACAAGATAGACGTTGCTCTGCGTTTAGCTGTGGTTATACTGTACGTTCTTTCATAGAGGCTGGAATATTTAAATTAATGGAAAGCTGCGGTTACCTGTGCATGCTCTCAAAACTTCCTTCTTGCAATGCCTTTTCGAGCACTCTTTTTTGGAAAGGGTCGTAATTTAATATGTTTTACTGTAGCTGAAATGATTTAACTAGTTTGGTTTGACATGTTTGGAGTTGGCCATTTAGGCTGGATAATAGGCCATTGTTTTTCATACAGTTTTGATGACTGTGTATGCATGATTGTAATTCTAGCCAAATTAAAGGTCATGTTGTTCTTTTTTTCAGTTTCACAAATAGCATTGGTTCTGTACTATTTTGAAGAACATTAAGGAAGTCAAAATAATGATGTCCCAATCTACAAATGGTAAGTTTAAGCACAACTTCAACCTATTTTTGTATGATATTGACGTGAGACACAGCAGGTGAATATGGAAAAATATATCAGAAATATATTTAATACTTTTGCTGAAGATAGCTAATGTAATTTCATATTTTTCTTATATGGACATAAGGCAGTGTTTGCATCAAATTACCAAAATTGCATGCTATTTATTGAATGCAATTGGAATTTAAGACATTTGTACATGTAATTTTCTTTTACATACAACGATTTTTAGAGTGGACAGTTTTGTCTTGAATAACTGCATTTTGGGGGGAACGGTCTAATGACAACGCCCCATAAAAATAAAAAAAATCTGT
>OMNZ01013474.1:0-22698 GCA_900303255.1 Lesueurigobius sanzi | reverse complement strand
TAATATAATAAAACACCTTATTGTGTAGTCTTCTATTTCTTTGTTGAAGGCTTGTTGAAGACAACTAGCCCAAATCTTGAGCATGCAAAATAAAATAGCTTTGCCTGCTGTGTCTCTCCTTATTTAAGGTAAATTAAATAAAGAGTAGTGGTCATTTCTGAATCTGAGGTATCAAATGCAAATGCGATTACAAACATTGACGCTAGATGTCGCTGTTTCTTCGTTCACGAGAGCTAAAATGTAGATTCTCTTCAAGTAACTCTGAAACGATGCCACATCAACAGCAACAAAACTGAAAGACAGCTATATTAAATTTTCACGGTCATTTTAGGCAATATTTTTTAGTTAAACAGAAAGCATTCCGACTTTAAACAAGATGTACGCGATAAAAAACAGAGATCTGGATCTTACCAGCTGCCACATCCTGCGAACAGTTATTTTTCCTGGACCGTACCAAAAAGTTTAGTAGAGGGGGTCTTTAAATCTAATTTTGATGCTGTATTTCAAAACCATTTTAATATAATCCAAATTTACCCATGGAAGTTGAATATTTTACCAAAGATAAATTCATACAAAAATAATAAACTGCTAAACAAAAACATCTTACAACTTATTATTGACTAGTTATGACTTCAACCACCCCCCTTTTAAAGTTACGGTTCCAGCCTCCCAGCCCTCTTCACTTGTCGACACAAAAATGCCTTCTTTGTTGCTGTTCTTCTCATTTAAAGCCAATGTGACTCCGACATTGGTGGTCAGCTAGGGCTTAGACATGTTTTAAACAAGATTTTAATACGAAAATGGAGTATGGGGAGATTGAAAGAGTGTGATCGCCAAAGTGTAGTTTTGTATGAGAGGTCGGTCGGCCGTGGGGTAACTTTAGCTAGCGTTGGAACTAAACTTGGCCCATCTTCAATAGCTTAGCATCAGCAGCAGACACCGGGGAAATGCTAGCTAAACAAGGCGAAAAATGTTGATGTTATCCTGCGAGAAAGTGGATTACAACGTGGCTTCCCGTACTGTGGCGCGGCTTGTTTTCGAGGCCGAGCAGGACAACGGAGGAAACTTGTCCAATGGGAGGTAGGAAACTTGACAATAAATCATACAAAATGGGGGTCCAGGCTGCGAGTGGCCTGTCAAATGGTCAGATCATCAAATGTTGGCCAACATCAGGCTGGTTTGTGCTGTGGCCCTATTGTTGTTGTTGGATATGTGTTGATGGCAAGCACCGGTGGGTTAAATTGTCAGAACTATAGAAGTACCATAGTGTTACTCAAATGAAAGTAAAAGTAGTGATCAGATACTGTATAGTATACCCCTGCTTGTTAAAGGTACTATACATCTTGAGAAATTTGTTTTGGTCTTCTTTAGGATGGTAAACTCAGACATTTGTGGAAGTAATACTATGCACCTGAACATCAAGCATTTTTGTCAATGTCATGAGTTTGCAGGCTCCTTGTCTCATCTGTGTGAGGCTACTTAACTCCTCTATATGAAGAAATGGGATTTTAGAAATCTGCTAGGAAAGTAATTCATGTTTTTGGACCATAACTATCAATTTACGTGCCTTCTCTTTCATTATTTGTAGTAAAAAGAAAATCAGGTATATATTGTGCCTTTAACTAATGAATAGCGAAGTGCCACAGTTTACAATATAACTTTGTATTCATTCAAAATAATTGTCTTTTCTCTATAATAACATTTTTGTGATTGAGAAGATCAAAATCCGCACTATGTATGGGTCTAAAAAGATATAAATTGAATATTGATATAAACTGGATATAAACCACCCCTACACCAGAATAACTCTACTGGTGTTGCATAACTAAAACATATATTAAATGATCTCTTATTTAAATGAATAAAGTGTAAAATTGCAGATGACCCCGAGTTCCACTAAAGTGCTGGTGCATGCAGTTTCAGAACCACTTCCTGATGATATTGTTGTTAGGTGCAAGACAGACTTGACTTTCAAGTCTTCTCATTATTTACCTATAAGCTTTTGTCACTTGGGCTGCTGTACATAAGGGTAACATTCAAACTTCACAGTTATATCACCCAGTAGGAGTAAAAATAAGTGAGGAAGCAGAAGTTGGTGCTGCTTGATCAAATAATAATTGATTGATTTTTTTAGGCGTCTTGAAAACAGGATTAGAATATAATAGAATGCTTTACCATCAATGTGCTGTCATTAATGAAACTTGATTGGCTTTCAGTAATGTATATTAACACATTGAGTGCCGTGGTGTTTTTGTGATTTATCCCCTACAGTGCCAGCAATCCAGACCATTTTTCATGATATTTGTAGCACCACAGCGTATTCTCTGTTATGGCTATGGCCACATACTTGGGCTCGTTTGAAAGGTGAGACTCTAAGCTCTCAGTGGGCGGAAAGTTGACCGTTTATTTCTATGTGCCTTGGTGCCTGAGAAAAGTTAAGATAAAAAGAGGCTGTTTTCCTCACTATTTTTACTCTAGAAACGGAGATATCAGATAAAATGTCCAGACGAAATGTACAGAATCAGTGACTTTTCACAAGTTTTGTTCATCATTTATTTCTGTTCTGTTCATCACAGAGCTCCCAAAATCACACATTAGGTGTGTTAGAGTGTCTAGTTTCGTACTTAAAAACAAACAAACAAAAAACGTTTTTTTTTTTTTTTTTTTTCGTTTTTGGCACTCAATGTGTTAATCAAAATGTATTGGGGGGAAAAAAATTCCAATTTTTACTGCTCAAGTTTGTCAAAAATACAATAACAATGTGATCTAAATCTCATTCTTCTACAGTTTTGGCTTACGCCCCTTGTAGCAGACAGTGCATATTATCTTCATATATCATACATAGTTTCCTTTTTAGATGGCAAGTTTTTATGCCTGGCGTCTCCTAAGACGGCACTAAAAAAAGTTACTTGGTTGTTTCAGCTCAATTAAATTATGCAAAAAAATTAAAAGTAAGTCTCTTTTATGGAATACAGGACCATTAAATTCTGTTTTATGGTTATAGCTGACCAATAATTTAATATTGGGTATCGTAAAAAGTATCTTTCCAGTATCGTTAAAGTACTGGTATTGAAAAGAATTTAACAATACACAGTCCGAGTTCTACTACCCACCTCTGACTATCTGAATATTGTTGTATTTCTCTGGGCGCTTCTTAAAAATTGATTTACAAAACACAAACAAATGTTGAAGGATTGATTTCCAACAGTGATGACGTACTGCCTGTTTTTTTCATTGAAACTGTCTTGATTTCTTGTTCTAAAAGTTTATGCTGTGCCTTTTAACCATGAGGCATTATTGTTCCATAAAGTTGTGTTTTGTTTGAGTCCTGGCACGAGTATCTTTCTGTGCGTTGGAGAAATGAAAGGGTTTGTTCTCTAGAGGCAATGATTGGTTGTAAACATTTTCTGATGGCGTATGGAGATTGCGTTCTTGCAACTTTTTTGATCACGCCTTGACTTTGGGAATTTCTTTTTGCGTATAATTTGACTTGCAAATCTGTTCCAAACAAAGCGTTACTCCTCTTCAGAGCCTGGAGCTATTTGCCTTTGCGGCCTGATTCACATTGGGGATGAAGTTCACTCTGCTGATTTCATTTTCTTGACGGACGATGATACTTAAATCAATGACAGAGAGAAATCATTAGATTGTTGACCAAAGGGTAAGAGCCGCGCAGAGATCGCGTATGATTGCCCTGGACAAACACACCGCGTGCCAAGATTGTCCTTGTTCAAACACGTTACTTCAAATACTGTCAGGCGTCCTTTGGCCTCGCTCTTTGTTCACGCTGCTGGCTTTGAAGGCGAGAAACAATGGAGTGACACACGCAGGCCGCAGCTGACCGGTCCAGATCTGCGTTTTCGTCTTGGTGCGACCTTTGTAACAGACTAGTTTTGTATTTGACAGCATCTCGGCTTTAAATACTCTGCGTCTCCCTTTTGTTGACATCTCGTGTGCCATTTCACTTTTCCAAATAATGTGTTTATACAGTATTATAGAAGTCCATTTCAGGCAGGTGCCAAACAATTTCATGGGAGAGGAACAGTTTTTGAAAGAAATATAGTAAATGGATTCCCCTGGCCATATTATTCATTTAAAATCCTTTCTACTGGCCAACATCACGCATATGTTTTTTATTGTTGTCTCCACTTTTGGAAACGTTTTATGAGAAAATAATTAGACCTTAGTTCGCATACTGACAGAGAAGACATTGAACTTTGTGATAGCTGTTGTTTCGTATGGATTGGCCCAGCAACTACAGAGAAATTAGCGATAAACTAAGACTAGAAATGTTCATGGTTCATCGGTTATTCAATGAATTACCATAATATTGTTTGAAAGAAAATGTAACAATTAATCGCTGTGCTGTATAAAAGGATAACGGAATGGTACCGTCTGATAAAATGTGATGGTTTTAGGGCAATTCTAAAGTTTATGATGTGTCTTTTGGACAATAATTCAGCGTTTTTGATAATGATTTATGATTTGACTGGGGAAAAAAAAATGATATCAGACAGTTTTTATTGACAGGAACTGAATGTGCATGTACAGCCATACAGAAGTTAATTTACTGACACTGATGTTTTCTTAAATAAGACTCATTTGTTCAGCCACTTTAAAAAGTTTGTTATACTCCTCTTTCTCAGAACATTTAGAAACATTACACATCTTACTTGTAAAATGACTCCTTTCCTTCTTCTGAAATATCCTATTGATTCACACTATTGCAGTGTCATTTGATACCTCAGATTCCGACCAGGAGCAGGTCACAGATCTGGCTAATGTGCTTAGAATGATGTCATTATTGCAGTCAGTGTTTTACAGTGTCCGTAATGAAGCGTGGCCAAAGCCAGTGCTGGGCAATATGGCAAAAACACATCACGATCTCAATTTTCAATTTGATTTTGTTTGTTTTGTTGGTGTTTACTACAATTAATGCCGTTAGACAAGATATAGCTTTTGAAATGTTTACTTAAAGGGGCGCTATCTAACTTTTTATGTAAAAAAACCCATAAAAACTTTTATGTCCTTTATAGTGGCCCAGTGGCTGTATGGGTGCTGCATGGCGCCTTTATTTTCCATCACATTGGCCTTGATGGTGCTCCAGTATCAATTGTTTTTTGGGTTTCGTATCAGAAATTTACCAGAAACCCTAAAAACAATTGATCCTGGAGCGTCACTATATCAAAGTGGATTTTTTGTTTGTTTTTTAGAGATGCACCGATTCTGATTCTTTAAAAGGTTACGTAGTGCACCTTCTAAACTAGGGGTGCCCAAAGTTTTTCCCATGAAGGGCCAAAACAGGCTGGGACAAAAGTAGCAGGCAAAGGGCCAAATGCCATACTGTTTCTCATGTAGAAAGACCAAATTCAAATAGATCTATGATTAAATATCCTTTAGTTACTGTGCTATTGAGTAAAACATGCTGTTTTGGTGTCTTTAGTAACTATTAACAGTCTATTCAGTCTCTAATTAATCAAAGTAGACACTTCTTTCAAATCTAACCTCCATCTCGAGGGCCAAATGAAACCCCTTGGAGGGCCGCATTGAATAGTCATCCACAAAATAGTCTAAGGTTAAGGTTAAGCTAAACCTGATGATTAATAATCCACTCAACTATTATTGAGATTGACCAAAATTGAGATTGAGTTATTGATTATCTTCAATTGATTGCCCAGCCCCAACCCCAGCCCCAGCTATAGTTTAATCGCATTCATGGCCTAATTTGACCATCTTAATTAACGTAAAAAAAATTTTGCCACCACTTTTTATTTAAAAGTTGTATTTTCACAATGATTTCATGAACATTATTAGGGCTGCACGCTATGTCACAAAAAGTATCATATTGCAATATTTGATGATGCCATATCGGTATCGCGAGTAGCCACAATATATCTTAAAAAGTCTTCCATTTGACTGAGATCAACACATTTTTGAAAACTCTTATGAACTTAGGAACTTATAAACCTGCAACAGTTCATAGAGCATAGTCTGTTGAAAATATAGTAAAATACCATAATACTGTATAATCGTATCATATATCAGACATTTTGTCAATATCGTACAGCCCTAAACATCATCTCTATGCTGCCAGATATGTCATAAATACATGTTCAAATCAAATATTTTAAAATGGATTGTCTGTAAACTGCTTAAACCAAGGCTGAAGCTTGTCCTGGAATAATTTATTGATGCTGTAGGCAATCCACTGAACCCAGAACTATTTATAATAAAAAATATGAATTTTGATGGCTGGATTCTTTGTTCTTTCCACATCTCAGGCCGCTTCTCAGGTAGTCGGACGCTTCCACTTTTAAAAGGAACGTTGCGCAAGTGAGCTCTCGAAACTCGCTCAAGCGGACAGCCAAATTATGAGCGACCTTCCTCAAAAATGAGAAGGAAGGGTGACTTCAGTGAAGATTTAACGGACTGCCACAGAAAATAAAGAACCACAAGATCTGAAGGCTGCTCGTCGACAAAGGAAGTGGTGGTGCGTCGCTCAGGGCTTGACATGAAGTGCAGCGCAGTAGCAGGACGCTGGTAGATTCTTAACTTGACATTTAGTCCCTCAAACTCCCTTTAGATAGTTTGGCCGGGTGGATTTTCTGCATGACGTTAGAGGTAAGCTTGTTCATATATACAAACTTAGGAGAAATGTAAAAGATGATGGTTCAGAAAATGTGACAAAATGCTCTATGGACTTGATTAATCCAGGTCTAGACATAATTCAACTTTAGCTTCAGCACCTGTTGCTGAAAGTCTACAATGTATTGAAATAGAATACAGAAACAGTTCATCAACTTTTCCACAAGTACCAGGCCTAGTTCAAAATCCAATCTGACCAAAAATGAGTCTAAAATTGTCCAACAAACCCAAAAGTTAACTAAATTATGTCTTAACTGGGTGACCCTACGCTTGATTTTATGCTAGTAGAGGAAATACATTTTTGTCCTCATTCAGTATATTGTAAACTTTGACATCTCTTCCCAGTGAGAAATTGTGATGTTAGAAATGTGTGAGGAAAGTTAAGAATGAGTTTGGACACAGCTAACAATTACTTTACTCACTCCCATCATCATTCATTGCTTGTATAAAAATCTTTAAGCACATTACTAAAATATAAATTAAATTATCCAGCGTTTCCCAAAAATAGAGGAGACAATGGGGGTCCTTCATGGTGTAACTCTGTTCCCTATAGTCTAAAGATAAGATGAAGAATGAATATATTATAACAAATTACACTTTTTGAATCAATTATCATAAACAGAGAAAATGACGCTGCACTGATCAAGTAGAATCTGAGGGATTTTACTCCAAAGAATTGTCTTAAACAATACTACAATAGGAATCACCCCAAAGTCAAAGGAGAATTCTGTGGAAAACATTGTTATCTGTAGACAAAGATTCTTCAGTCTTCATCTCTGTAGTTGAAGTGTAGGACGTTTCGCTCTTCATCCAAAGAGCTTCGTCAGCGCTGATGTTATCCAGTTAAAATATCAACATTTCTGTTATTTGGGATCGCGCAAACTCTCAATTGGTTTTGCAGTTTTGAAAAAGTCCCAGTAGTAAGTAGCGTGTGTGAGCTTTACTGTCAAGCCCTGGTGATGCAAACAAATTCCCTGCCGAAGTAAACGAAACCAAAACTGCCCTTGAAGGTGAGAAGAACTACAGACCGCCTTAAAGATGACTATGACGTCTCCGGGGCGCATCAGTCAGCCCATCGACGTCCCCACGCTCACCGTGCTGCCGCCCTCCTCGGACACGGAGTCGTGGTCCCGCTCGCCCAGCCCCCGCACGCCCCGACGCACCCGCCACCACAGCCGCACCCGCGCCAAGAGAAGGGACAAGGAGGAGCAGGGGTGCGCACCCATCAGGCGCCAGTGGAGCAGGAGTCCCAAAGCCCGGAGCGCGGGGGGCAGCGGCGCCGAGGATGGGCCCTCTCAGATGGACAGAGCAGAGGAGCAGAGAGGGGAGCGTCTCCTGCCCCCCTCGGCCCCCCGCTCCAGGTCACGCAGCCCCTCGCCGGGCCGCCGCTCCCGCTGGTCCCTCAGGAGCCTGCTGGGGAGGGACTCTGAGTGGGACAGCTGCAGGTAAGGCACATTGGGACTGGGGCCAGAGGTGACGCTGCGCACACTGGAAAAAGTCCTCCTGGGATAAGATGTATTTTCTTGAAATAACTAAATCTGCCCAAAAAAAAATCAACAACAATCTCCTCATTTCAAGTGAATTGAGATGTTGAGGCGGTGAGACCTTATTTGTTTAAGTGTTTGCAGATTTCTTGAAATTTAATAATTAAAGAGGGCAAATTTACTTATATTGCAAGAAATGTTTCACTTATTTGTAGATGACTTTTTGCAGTGTAAAGTGGTGATCTGCATTACAAATAATTTACATTTTAATTTAGAATAACTATTGAAGATGTATAATTAATTTAAACGTCTACACTATTTTATTTATTTATTCCAAAATTTCAAATCAACTTCTCAAAATGTTGAAATTCTTGCGAACTGATGCAACATCGGTGTTATCCGTGGCATGGACTTGCAGTGGGCGGAAACTGATAAAAATATAGGTTATATATATATATATATATAGTAAAAGTTGTTTTATATTACATTGTGTTGGCTCTGTAAGCTAAGCACAGTTGCTAGTGATTCCTTAGCATTTTAGGCAAAATACTAATACTATCCATGTTGCCTCTCTGAGCGTGAGGAAGGTTAGTTGGTGGCTTTGGGAGTTCACTTCATGTTCATTTTGACACTGTTTTCTTTTTAAGACTTCTCCGAAATTGCAGTGGCTGGCATTTATGTCACGTGACTCATAAAAGATGATTGCTGAACTTTGCTTTCATAAACTGTACTTTACAACCGCTACAAAACATAAATAGCATCTTTAAACTCAGTCTCAGCCAGAATGTTTGTGGCAGTTTACATACTGCATTTATGTGAAGTTTAAGTTGTTCTTTTTAAAGTGAATATTTCAGGGATGAATTCACATGTTAAATACTCTAGAATAACACAAGAGTAGCAGCACTCCACTGCGCATCGCGGTGTTCTAGACTCTAGTAAAATATTTACTCAATATATTTCTTAAAAATGATGTAGGGAACGGCAAGTTCCTGAAAGATAATCTAAACAAACCACCCACATTTACTTGCAAACCTGCATTGGCTACTTAACATGCAACAGTAAGTTATTGTTTACTACAACTCTGTGTCTACTAGGTAATCTCGAACAATACATTTTATTAAAATGAGTCTAGGTCAATGCTTCTCAAACTGTGGTCTGCGGACCACTGGTGGTCCGCCAGCGCCGTCTGGTGGTCCGCAAGAAAATTGCAAGACAAAATTCTCTTCTCCAATTTTCACTTGATGCAATTCATAGATGTTTAGACTGTCACACTTAATTTCAATAAAATGTTGCCAATTTTGCCCTACAAAGATATAGAAATATGTTTTGTTGGTTCAGCACTTTGTCCTGAGAGGCGGCTCCATGGGGCGCGCTCACAGGTCCACCACTTATTTGGTCTTTGATTGAACAGACGGCTTTATTAAAATAAAGCGCAACAGAAATGGCCTAAAAGCAGCATAATGTTTGTTAATATCTTCATTATTAATTAGTTAGTAATCAATGCATTTTTATTGACATTGTCAGGTTTGGAATTAGTTTCATTTTATGTAGGCCTAAATCCAAAGCATAATCATAATAATAATCATATCATTTAATTTCTATCCCAATATTGAAGTATTTTTGGCCTGTGTCATGGCAACTTAGTGGGTTAGGTGGTCCTCAAAACATTTTTGGAGCAGAAAGTGGTCCTTGATCTGAAAAGGTTTGAGAAACACTGGTCTAAGCTAAACTCCGTAGGATATAAATCAGTATCACAACAACTATTACCTGTAGTCAAAGGCAAAGTGAGAAAACAGCTGGTGATGTCCCGCTCCCAGAGGTACAAGGTCCAAGTCAGGCCTGAGAGGCTTTTTCTATATTAAAAACAGCCGTGATTAGAGCTGAGGACCTTTTTAAAAAAAAATCTTTTTCAATGCCAGTGCCTGAACGATCCTTTTTTTCAATACCTTTTTTAGATTACTCATTATCTAGAACCATTCAATAAAGATATACTATTGATTTACTTTGTTAAATACTATTACTTTGGTTTTTGATGGTTTATTTGAGCTGGGACACTTTCTTTTATGCAGTCAGTGTGGCTTTAAGTTAATCTAAAACAGGAATCGCCAAGTGGAGGGCTACTTCAAGAGCACCAGTTGAAAAGAAATATATCCAAAAGATTTAAAACTGGATATTAACCATATCATGCCACAAATGAATTATTTCAATTAAATACTGAGTTACAAAGACAGAAATGGCTGTATTTTTAAGAATCAAATGCAAGAAAATGTACTTTATTTTTTATTTTTGAAAAAGTGTCAGGGCACTGGGGAAACATGTTCAAAAGGCATTAGGAGTGCTAAAAAGTAAATTTAAAAACTGGCATCGACATATCAAAGTACTATTATATGACGACAAAATGGAAGCAACGTTAAATAAAACGTCAACAGACAACATGTAACCAAATCTATCAATGTTTAATCTAATCTTCCTTCATACTGTAACTTTACTACTACATATGGCTTGCGTGATACATTTTGTCCCTTATCAAGTACTGCGTAGCTGAATAAGGTCGAGTGAGTCCAAACGTCCAGTCTTTTCCGCCTGTCCCAAGGGCATTGTCCCCCCGCTTGAGCCCGGTGTGTGAAACCTTATCCCATTTGCATTCATGCTTACTCCTCTCCTCGCCTGCAGTGAGCGTCTAAAGTGGCCGCTCTGTCGTTTGTGCACATCAATGAGGGCCGAACGAAGCGTCTCACGTCTGACAGATTTACTGAGCTGACTCTCCCGATGCCACATGAGGTTAAACGTGCTGCTGCTAAATGTTAATTAGCTAATGGCTACACACAAGTCCGGACAGGATTATACAGCGAAAAGACAGATTAAGGACAGTTGATTCATGGCGATGAGGAGAACAAACACAGCAGTACATTAGTGCAGCACGACAAGGTACACCGCCTAACATTTCACCCAATCTCCAGGTCGTCTTCATGGAGATGTTGACTAAAGGCAGCCACATATGAGATTTAAATAGGTTAAGTCCTCATCCAAATCCATTCTTTGCTTACCCACTGCAAAAAATATCATGTTCTCTGTCTAGCTGGTCATTAGGAGCATGTTTTGTATTGCTGGGAACTGTGTAATCTACCAGTACGTTTTAACCTCAAGCAGTATAGATACAGTTGTGGCCAGAAGTTTACATACCCGTTTAATTGTTTGTCCATTTCTCATAGAATATGAATGATAACACACAAATCTTTTTTTCCACTCATGGTTAGTGGTTGTTCCAAAGAACTGATTTTACTCTTTGGAAATCCCAATGAAACAGAAACTACTCAAATGTCCCTGATCTAACGTTTACATGACCTTCAACAACTGCCAGGAAAATTGTTCAGGAGCAAAGAAAAACTCGCTTCAGCTGAAATACAGGACTCTCTGGCAAAATTGATTGTTTCAAGATGCACAATATGTAAACTTTTGATCAGAGACATTTGGCTATTTTCAGGTTTTCACACAACCACTAACCATGAGTGAAATAAAGGTGTTTGTGTCATCATTCATATTCTATGAAATGCATAACATTTGGCCACAACTGTACATTATTCCAGATTATGGCACAGTGCTAATTTGCTGGGCAAATTGATATAAACAAACAGAATCAAACATTACCCAACTTCCCAAATACTATCAAATGAACATCATCATTTACACGTCTCCAGTCAATTACAGACTCCAGTGCAGATACTGTCTCCGAAACACATCAGTTTTCTATTATGGTTATTATGGATGTCTAGGGCTGTGTACCTTTTGAGAACCTGGTGATACGATATGTGCCTCAATACACAGCCTTCTCATACAATTTGACACAGTTCGATACGATTCATTTACAAAACATGGACCTAATGCTCATTAGTTAATCGTGAAAATATCCACTTACTCAAAAATCTGAACTTGGTGTATTATCTTTACTTTATTGAAGAATAAAGAACATAAAGTACATTTTGGTTAAATGCTGCAACATAAAGTGTTCAGAATAGTTGGTCGGACACAGTGGAACTGATTCAAGGTTCACAATACTATATCTTTTACATTTTTCCATGATTTTTCCCCAGACTTGCTGCCGTCTAACACTTGGGGGAAGAACAATACTAAGAGATATCGATACTGTATCTTTTTAAATTATATCGATATTTTGAGCACACCCCTATCCACGTCTGACCCGAAAACAGACAGAGGTGCGAGAAGATGTAATGATTAGCTCCTGTTAAATCTAGTAATATATTGAGTTTGCAAAAGCCATTGTGCTTTTAGGGATCTTGCACTCGCCCTGAACAAGTATTAATTGCAATTTGTTTCATGATAGTAGAATAAGTTTTAAAAATAAAGATTAAGTTCACACTGCACATTGTTCAGGAGTAAGTAATCATTTCAAGCTAATATCTAAACAAGCACATCTAAACTTCCAGAGACATAGTTTACAGTCACTGCCAAACAAACAGGTCTGTGCTTTGTCCAAGTGGGAGAGAGTCCCTGAATCAGTGCAATATTTACACAAAATGTACTTTTCGTTGATGAAAAAGTAATTGTCTTCCTAAATCTTGGCTAGAACTAAGACTAAAACGGAAATGAACACACCATACTGATTTAGTGTTCTTTTGAAGTCTAGTTTTGACAAAATGTGCTCATGATCTGTGTTTAAATTGAAAGGAACATGCAGTGTCGTGTTGAAACAGTAAAATATTGCAATGATATGGTTCTGTGCACCTGTGTAGCATTATTGCATGTTTATTGAATATTGTGACAGCCCTTGTCGTGACTTCAAAATGCGACCAGATATCGCAGTGCCTTTTCATAATTGCAGCTTTTGCGATTTTGATTACGTTGGCTCTTGCAGCCCATTGTACATGTTGTTCCTGTCGCGTTGAATACAGTGGCTTTAGTGGGACGGCCCAGTTAGTGACACCATGCAGACCATAAACAAAGGCAATCCGCCGGTGTTGTGACAGGAGCAAAATAGACTCGAAGAGGGGGGCGTGGCTTCAGCTCTATTTATCCCCTCTGAGGAACATGACATCACCCTCGGCCAATAGGGCGAGGCGCGTGGTCTGATGATGTCATGCGAGCCCAATCGGGTGTGAGAACAGGCTGTGAGCATCTCCGCAGTGGGCCGTGGGAGGGCGAGCGACCGTCTGTGCTCCATGAACAGCTGTGTCCTTGTGCCTGTTGCTTTATTGACCCAGTTGGTGGTGTTGAGCGTGTTGCTTTACTGTCAATTAAAATGATTGAAATATAATGCAATCAATAAAATTAAATTAAAAAATGTTTTTAATTGGAGTATTCTTTAGGAACAGGTTTATTATGCTGACCAAAGGAATTCTCAGTAGCATTTCCATTACAAAACAGAGGAATGTCCTTGTACGTCTAAGCACCAGAACTTGGGGGACCGAGCCTTCGCTGCCGCCGCCCCCTGCCCCCTGGAACTCACTCCCACAATGCATCAGGAACTTTGACTCGCTGCAGAACTCCAAAACACTTCTCAAATCCCACCTGGTCAAATTAGCTTCAATCTATTGTCCTTGTGTTTTTCAATGTATAGTGTCAATGTACAATTCTGTAAGTCTATAAAGGTTTGATGTATTATTATTACTATGTGTACAATGGGTTGCAAGTGGGACTGGACAATATGACAAAAATGTGATATTCAATTACTGTCTTGAATATTGCAATACAATATTATTGTGATATTTTACTTGACCATTTCAACACAAAGTATTCCGTTAAATTAGGAATATTTTTTTACGACAATTGTGCCAAAACAAGACCTAAAAAGTAGCCTGGCCAGCCAACCTACACACTTTTTCTATTCTTTACAAAGATGTCTAGATCCTGCTGGAAAGAAAGCAAAGCCAGGCCCTAAAAAGACTAAATCAGGACCCAAACAAGGACATAATGTAAATTAGGAAAATCCTAAGTAAAACTACTTCTGTAAGTTATTGTGTGTTTAAGAAAGTGTACATTTCAGTCCGATAGAAGACCTCATATGTTGCAATATTATTTTGTGGATTCTTGTTGTATGGATAATATGTCACCTAACACTTGATTAAAAATGCTTTGTTTTAAATATTGCAATATATTGTGCAGCCCTAGTTACAAGCAAACTTGCACAGTACGATTTGAAGTATAGGCATAATCAAACTTGTATTTCATGTGGACAATGCAAGAACTTCACCAACATGTTTCACTTAAAGTGAAATGAAACGGTTCGTATCCTGAACATTTCATGATGATAAACCTTTTATTTCTTGCCTGAGTTGAACAGGTCTTTCAGGACACATTTGTTGACCTTTTCAGCTATCTCTGCTCTGTCAGCAGACCAGTTTCCCACAATCTAAAATGTACAGTATGTCACCTCCGACACGCTGGCATTTGTTTTGGTTATTTACATGTTAACATGCTGTGAAAGGACGTGAATGGACTGAGGCTGCAGAAATATGCAGAATATGCTTGATCATAGATGTTTTAGCTCGTCTCTGAGAAATTGACTATTTTCTGTATCTTTTGAATCAAATGTTTGTGTAGGTTCTCAGTCGTACAGGAGTTGTCCATCGTAGGGAAAAATTCTTCAGTCTTCATCTGTACTCTGTAGTTGAAGTGTAGGACGTTTCGATCTTACTGATGACGATCTTTGGAGTAAGATCGAAACGTCCTACACTTCAACTACAGAGTACAGATGAAGACTGAAGAATTTTTGCCTACCTTTTGAATCAAAGTTTAAAGTTTAGGTCTTTCTTGTGCGCAGTTATAGTTCTCAAAAATCATAAGGGGATGGCAGAGGATATGTGCTGACGTTGCATTTCCCCTTGTTTATAGTTCATCACAGGACTTTAGTATTTGTTACACTGTATGAAAGTACAGTTGGACTTGGCGTCTTCATTACCGGCCTCTGGTGAAGTTCATAAAGCAGATTACACACTGGGAGGTGGAACGGTGGAGATCCAGTCTTGCCCGAGCGCTGCATGGATTATGATGTGTTCTAATCCAGAGGATGGAGCCACAGATTGAGCGTTGAGGGATTGGGCTCTGGACATTGGCCAGGTGGATGCACTGCACAGAGGATTCATTCTGTGCCCAATAGCTGACCATGTACATGGGGAGGATTTGGATTGGAAGTCTGCCTGTGTGCTTCGCTTCCCAGCTTGGAATATAAAATTCAGTGTGAATGGATGTCAGTAACAGTGGTTTCAAATGGACAATCTCATTTAAATGACCGCAGAAGACATTATTTTAGCCCAGTAATGTACATATTTTAGATAATAATACACACTTGTGGGGTTATAGCCCTGTCATTACAGATGGAGCCGTCCTGCCCCATGTGATTTAAGTGAAGGACTGGATCCCCTCCCGTTTCCTGAACATTCTTCAGCGATAATATTCAGGACGTCTAATTTCTGCTTCTGTGTCTCACAAACTCATTTACTAGTTTAAAACATTTCAAAACCAATGATGGCTTTAAGAATTCTACATGGAATATTTTTAGTCATTTTGAAGTATTATATTATATTAACCCAAGGGCATCACACAAACGGGGAGGTGCCTTCAAAAAGTATGAGCCCACTAAATTAGTTTCTGCCCACGGCCCAGAATTTCATGCTACACCCCTGTAATAACCGGCCAAACTTTCAGCTCAGCACAATCTTAACTTTATTTTCTACTTTACTTTAGTTTTTTTTTCACTTTCAAATTGTGTAACCTTAAATAGCCTACACAGTAAAATATTGCTCAGCTTCATCATGTCTTATTTCTTATCAATCAATATAGTCTGAAGGTTACGGCTACTGGCGTACTGTCTTTATTGATGCAGAGGTTAATCTCATACTGATTTGATTTGACTGAAATGCCCAATACTTAGGGTGAATGAGAGCGAGAGAGTGCAAGGTTAGTGGTGGCCTTGCTTCCATCACCACTGAGAATGGCATGAATAAATAATGTTTACAGTGTAGTGCTTTCAGATACTTGGTAATCAGGCTGGAAAAGCACAATACAAGTGTATGTCCCTCTTATTATTATGCAGGCTCGTTATTTGCATTACTGTGAAGTGTCACTCTCAGAATGTTGTGAAATATGCTTGTAAACTGATTCCTGTGGAGAATTTGGGTATTGGTAATGCATTTGAAAGGTTAGGAATGACTGGACCACAACTATACATTATACAGTGTTGGGGAATATACTTTGAAATTCTGTTTACTTTGTCCAATCAGAGCATTGGTTAAATTCACATGGCGTCACACCTTTTCCGTGTTTTTCGGGCTTTATGGACCGACTGGGCAGCAGCATGATGGAAGTCAGCTGCATCCACCACTGTGCTATTGATGGGTCTCAATCCAATATGCTTGTTGTCCCGTCTGTAATTAACTTATTTACCACTAATTAGGAAGGTAATAAAGCACATTACAAATGCACACCAGGAGCACAGCAGATCACTAAGCTATTCCCTGCTCATTTTGATATTTTCTCCCATGATATCATGCAATATGAAGCTCACATTTAATGACTGAGTACCACAGTACAAGGTGTTCCTTTGATTTGAGGTAAGAAACCGTATTCTAGGGCTGCCACTAACGATTATTTTGGTAATGGATTAATCAGCCAATTATTTTTATGATTAATCAATTAATCAGTTGGTAGCAAAAGGTGCATGGGAAGTGTAATATTTTAAATACATTTTGCCACTTGGAGCTAAAGTGATGCCGTTTTGTCTTGATAGAATAAACTTAAAGGTATTGTCTGTAGGATGGTCTTTATACAAGTTTCACGTGTCATTCATCATTTGAAAGCTAAGAACCTCTAAAATTCAGTCTGGGGTTGTGAAAGTGAGCGAGCAAGAGAGTCCTCTTCCTGCTCAGATTAGATTATGGTCAATCTTATATTTGGAACAATCAGAGCTGAAATATTCGCCCAAAAAAATGCTATAACCAATGCCTTTCGAGACATCGTTTTTTCACAAAACATACAAACTTTTGATGTAATTCTTACTATATCTGAGTCTGTATTTCCTAGAAACGATTAATTGATTACTAAACCGGTTAACAACTACTTCAATAATCGATTTAGATGACGATTAATCGATCAGTTGTTTCTTCCAGCCCTACTGTATTCTAAATACCCTCAAATGAAAAAGTCACTGTAGCGGAACTACTTACTCAAAATTACTTTTCTAAATAGATGTATTCCAATACCCAACAACAACAACAACACCGACAGCATACAATTTACAAGCTCCCTGATTCACACCAGAATGAGCAGGAAATCTGTGCCCAAGATGTGTCCCAGTGTACAAAGTAACTGGGACTTTTAGCTAAAAACAAATGGTAGTACATGGCCACGCAACATGCTTCTTATTTTAGCAGCAGCAGCAGCAGCAGACATTTGCCCTTCTGGATTGTGATAAAGGCTGCTGCCACCTCGCTGCCTAATCATCCTTATCGGTGTCCCCCAGTTTAGGCACATGTCGGTGTGTTTAGCCCTCAGAGTCGCCCCTCCCTCCCGCCTCTCCCGGGCCCCCTCTCCACCCCCTGTGCTTTTCTCGGGGGATTATAGGGATGGACTCAGAGACGTGCAGCCCGCGGTGGACTGGCATAGGGCGATGCACCGGCCCAGGATCGGACTGAAATGTGCAGGAGGGTCCCGCTAAACGACTGGGGGGCAATCCAGGAGCATCTGACCGCGGGACGGTGAAAGATGGGAGCGCTGAGTGGTCCCCTCACGACGAAGCAAAGAAAACAAGTGAAGAAGCGGTGGTACAGCCGGTAGCATCCTGCCTGTTTTTAACTTGGATATACAGTAGTGCCGTCGCTTTTCGTGTACAGACATCTGCGGGCGTGTTTGGACCGTAAACACTCGCAGAAATGTTCGAGTAAGTCACGTCACACGCCTCTGTAATGTAAAGATTAGCTTATATGCTAGCTCCATCAGCAGGACAGCAGGCGAGTCTCACCTTGCACACTTTTACGCAACTCATTTTCAATTACGTGACAAACATCGTGTGGCATCTGGGATGAAATACTTTATATTGAATTGAAATACGTGTATTTACTCATGTCTCCGCCGGTCATCCATTACTGTCCTCCTACAGCCCACACCCCTCAAGCCTTTCACTGACCACAGCCCAGCCACACCACACACAGCTCCACACACTGTCCTTTTGTGCTTTTTTTTTTTTTTTTTTTTCTTTTTTTTTTGTCTTTTTACATTGCCCACAATGTGTCGCGCACGTCATGATGGGAGTGCTTTGTTTTGGTTAGCGGGTGCTAGCTGCGCATTAGCTTGGGAAGCCTGTGTGTGTGAAGTAGAGCATATGAAGACGGGACGCTCTGAGGTCAAGTCTGCAGCGTGTGCTCGCTGCTCCGGAGGGCTTAGCCTGGTTTGCAAACACACACCGGTGACAGGCAGCTGACCGTGTCCTCCCGCTCGCACCTTTAACAACTGCACCGCCGATTCAAGCCCGTTTTAAAGCCGAATGGCGCTGGAATTGATGCGAGATTTGTTCATTCTTGCGCTGAATGACGAGGTGTTGAGCTGTGTCGTGAATGGAGAGCCCGGGATGGAGTGTTATAAAGCCACTGTTACCATGGATACCTTAGATATTTATGTGTTTGGGCCTACTGTCCACATTTATTTAGTCGTTTATTGCACATTTTCATAAACTCTTCAAAGTGGATATTTCAGATAGAATGCTTGTAAAATGGAAACGATCGTGCGGTGAGAGATTTTTTTTTTGCACGGCTGTAGAAAAATATGCTTTTATAAAAATACGTGTGGACATGGCCTAAATAGAGGTTGCACAATAAATGCACATTGCACATTTTAAATCTAAATAGAAATCAACATTGCAAATTGATTGGCAAATGAATGATCAGCAATGGCCAATTTCTGAAATAGCCTGGTTGCCATGGTTTCCAAGTGCATTTTTCAGTTGGAAGAAGGACGGTGGGACACATTTCTGCCAAAGCTGCTTGGTTTTACATTAAAGCGCTGCTAATAATGTGAACGGCAGCAAAGAAAAGTCATATATTGCACAAAATCTGACCTGACATTAGAGCTTTGATGGTGAGGTAAGTTTTTGTGAGGTATATTGCTTTCCTGTTTCTATCGTTTACATTATTAGCAGTACTTTAATGTAAAATCAAGCAGCTTTAGCAGAAATTTGTCCCACCGTCCTTCTTCCAACTGAAAAATGCACTTGGAAACCATGGCAACCAAGCTATTTCAGAAATTGGCCATTCAAACTCATTTTGCTGCTGTTGGCATGATGGGACGCTAATTGCCATGCTGTTGCTATGTTATGATATCACACATACAAGTAGTACCCATTGAAGTGAAAAGTACAATTTTTAAGTACATTTAATTGACATGAGTACATTTTGCGATGAATACTTTTTACTTTTACTTATCTTGGGGGCGACAGTGTAGTAGAATGGGTCGTCTTGTAACTGGAGGGTTAACTACGTTAGCTGTTGGATTCCCACAGGTTCACACCGTTGTAGTGTCCTTGGGCAAGACACTGCACCCACTTTGCCTCCAGTGTCTGCGTACACTGGTGTATGAACGAGAGTGTGAATGGGTGAGTGGTTCCTTGATGTAAAAGCGCTATATGAATGTGACCATTTAGTGCAGATATTTGTACTTACTACTCCACTGCATATTTTAACTGGACTAAAAGGTGCAGGTATTTTGAATAGTGGTTTTAACGCATACTTTCACAGTGACTTTCACAGTCTGTAAATCAAAAGCTGCCATAAAGTTGTTGTCGGAGTTCTTCCTTCTGACTGATATTGGCCCATTTTTTGTAAAAGGCCTAAAACACAAACCGTTATTTAAAAAGTGCAAAAATTCCTAATGTAGTTAATCATGACACAATTTTCTGAAAAACAAATTACTGACTTACTTATACTTGCTGACAATTTTTCTCAGTATTGTGCATCGTAATCGGGACCAAAACATGGCAAAATAGAATGAAAAATCATGATTTAGAAATTACCTTTTGCACATAATTAAGTTGCCATGAGTTTTGTTGTAGGCTGTGTTGGCAGAAATATTCAAATCTGTCAGATGGAAGACCTCCGTGACATTGTGCTATATTGTGGCTTCTTGCGATACGGATGTAGCTTCATCTAATATTGCATTTTGACAACAACATCGATACGCTGAGACATGTCTATAAGCATAATCACGCTGTAGTAAATGTAACATTTTCTTTCTAATGCTGTGTTTTTGAGCTGTGATTTGCTGTAGTCTTGACGCTGTTGCTTTGAAAATTATAGACATGGTTTATTTATCTTGGGCGCTTCCTGCCACCAACAACTGCAGCACACTTGACAGCTTCTACAAACAGGGCAAGAGGGGAAAAAAAATGTTATGGTTGATTTACAGAAACAAGGGAACAAAACGGAGACTGTTTTGGTACAAACAATTATAATCCCATCTCCGTCACAGGTCGGCCATGATGGCTGTTTCACTTGGCCAATGATGTTCAAACTATATATTTTTCGGATGTTCTCTTCAACCAGCACCCAGAGGAAGCCTACGCAGACACGGGGAGAACATGCAAAACTCCACACAGAGGCCCCGTCCTGCCCCGGATAATAATCATTCTTCTGAGAATGTCTACCTTATCCAAGTAAAATTGGTGCTGCGTGATATCCTTAACTAAAACTAAATTGAAAATCAAAGTGAATCTAATCGAGAATCGTGAATTCAATCGAATCAGGCCCTTGTGAATCGAATCCATATGGGAAATTCATATTGATACCCAGCCCTAATGTACCATCATTAGTTAAACCATTACATCAGAGTGTCACAAGTTGTTTCCTTTAGTAAATATCCTAACAGAATAATATATATTTTTGCTACTGTTGTCTGGCTGATGTAGCAGTCAAAATGAGTTCAGCTGATAGGACTATGGCCTCGCTTAGCCTCCTTCTTCATTAGTCAGCAGATTGAACGGAAACACCCGCAGCCTCGCTTTACACTGTCACATTACGGCTTTATAGTCGACCTTTGACTGCTGATGTATTAAGAAAACCTTGTCACAAACTTCCCGGAGGCTCACTTTTCTCACTCTGCATCTCGTCTGTTCGCAGCACGGCCAGTAACTCGCCACGCAGCACCCCGGGCAGCTCTCCCTCTCTGCGCCGAAGGGTCCTGGGGGGCAGCCGGACGAGCGAGGGCGAAGGAGGAGGAGGAGAGAAGACCAGCGGAGGAGGAGGAGGAGGAGGAGGAGGTTCAGACAGCCCCCTGCCCTCCATCGCTTCTGCTTCCTCCCTGTCATCTGCCTACCCCATCGCTTCCAGACACTTCTCACGCAATGCCAAGGTACACCAAACGTCTCCCACCGAAAATATCTCTTGATTCACACCTGTGGTACTGTCTTTGTAAATGTATATGGGCTTATGAGTAACCGATGAGGATAATGAAAAGTAATCTATAAATGGGTAATATTAGACTATTTACATTGTATGATTTTCATGTAGGAAATTAAAAAAAAGGATGAAATACTTTTTATATTCTACATTCTTCTAAATAGCCACCCTTTGTTTAGATTACTTTTTGCTGTTTTGCCACTTTAATGGAGTCTTAGATGGGGTTTGCAAATAAGGAAATTTCATAATTCGATCCATAATTAAATCTATGACCAGTCTCATTTATTTTGAATCAGCAGGTCTATAGCGTCTTGGGGCAGTGGAGTTTGAACTTTAGCGGACTAAAATGAAAGTGATTTAGTGTTAAATAAATATTGTACTGGTAAGGCAGGGAAATATGGCAGAAAGAAAAATTGGCACCATTTTCTTGCTCGCGTTGAACCATCTGTTTTCAGTTTTATTTCACGTTCAGTTTATGAATGTAGGCACTTTCTTTTCTTTTCACTAAACCTCCGCTCAAGCAGAAACTGTATGCCTTGCTCTATGGAATAATTTAACACACAAAAATCTTCCATTGTTCTCCTCCAAACTCCAAACCAGATTCTGTTGCTGCTACAGAATTGGCTGTGGACCTAATGATTGAAAAGCCCTTTGAAAATGACTGAAATGGATCAAAAGATGAGATTACATTTTTGACAAAACGTTGACTTGATTGCACAGCCCTTGGATCTGAGGTAGAAAGTGTTGTTTTGTTGTTTAAGCAGATGTTTTGCACCAGAGAAATGGTCATATACAGTAGTGATGAAATTCAAATTGACAGATATGAGTAGGGCTGGGTACCTTTCATGTTTTTTCGATACTAGTACTTTAACGATACTTGGTTTACGATACCGATACCTGAACGATACCTTTTTCGATACCTATACTAAATTATTGGTCATCTACACAAAAAAGTAAATATCTAGAAGTTTAAATGACCCAAATTCATCTTATTTATTTAAGTTTGAGCTGTTTTGAGTTCAGATTTAGTGGCTCATTTAACCTAATTCTAACCACTTGTTTTGACTTGCTTCAATAGATTTCTACTTATTTCCCTTCATTTAAATTCATTTACCAATGGGGTCAGAAAATTGGTCTTTTGGCAGTTTTATTTCCTAATTCAAGTGAGATTA
>OMNZ01013456.1:0-30008 GCA_900303255.1 Lesueurigobius sanzi | reverse complement strand
CACATCCATCATGGACAACACCTCTCACCCACTGCACAGGACTGTAGAGGAGCTGAGCAGCTCCTTTAGTGACAGACTGAGACACCCTCAGTGCAAGACGGAGCGCTACCGCAAGTCCTTCATACCCACCGCTGTCAGACTGTACAATTCTACTGTATAGCTCCATGTGCAATAACAATACTATGTGCAATAACATCTGTGTTTACAATATCTGCAATGTCACTTTATCAACCGCCTGAATGTAAACAGTCATTTATTATATATCACCTGCTGATAACTCCATTCATACAATTCGGCTTAGAGTTTATTTTTTTATTTTATTTTATCTATCTAGTGCTTAAGAGATGGTTGTACAGTTTATTTACAGAGAGACGCTAAGAGACTATCTTTATTCTATTTTAGTTTATTGTTGTACTATTATTACTATTACCTGTTGCTTTTGCTTCTTTGATGACACTTTTCCTGACTTTGTGCACCCCCCTGTGTTGATACTGTCCTAAGAGCTGTTGTGACAAGTAAATTTCTCCATTGTGAGATCAATAAAAAACTATCTTATCTATCTTATCTCTTATCTTATTTGATATTTTTATAAACTCTCTTCAAAGTGGAGATTTCCAAAAACGGCATGTGCAGGGAGAGGTGTGGACAGAACATCAGCATATTTATTTCTTTGCGCTGTGCGTGTCTATGGAAACCCAGTCACATGGTTTTATTTTAACCAATAAAGGCACATAAAATCCTGGTAAAATTGACCAAAAGAACCAAACGCTTCTGTCAACAGTTTTGCTAAAATGGTCATGTGGACAGATCTTTTTTCACACGGATATAGAGAAATAATAGTCTATAAATACATCAGGGCATGGGTGGACAGGGCCTTAATTTGAATATTTTTAACTTACAAGATTTATTTCCCCAGTGAAACAGGGTTTTTATACAGCTAATAAAGATTGAAAAAAAACAAAAAAAATGTTCCCAGGGAAAGGCTTGCGACTCAGTGAAAATCGTTCCATGACCCACCAGTAGAGAACAACTGATATTCAACTATATTCTGAACACCTAAACACCTTGCCAGTGTCAGAATTAACGTGGTTGTCATGGTTTCCAGGTGCATTCGACAATTACAATACAGGAAGGTAGGACAACTCCATACTACAGCTGCTCAAATTTGCATTAAAGCGCTGCTAACAATGTGAACAGCAGTAAAGGAAAGGAATATACAGCACAAATACTTACTCACAAATATTGTAACTGCCGAATGCACCTGGAAACCATGGCAAACATGTTAATTCAGAAACCGGCGATTGTAACTGAATGGTTCGACTCATAACATACTACAGTGTATGGGTTGTACAGAGTTGTCTTGGGAAAACTGTGGTTTGGGGCGTTTCAAAGAAGGAAGAATTTCAAATAGATTTTAATCACTTAAATACACTAAGCCAGTAGTGCCCAAAGTTTTTTTCCATGGAGGTCCAAATTAGCGAGGAAAGGGCCAAACGCAATACGGTTTCACATGTAAAGACCAAATTGTGTATAAATAAAAATGTGTGCAAATCACAAAAAGTAGCATCTGGGAGAAACTGCTGCAGCATTATTCTGTTCTTATGTTATAATAATTATTAGGAAATATTGTTTACCAATACATTTACAAGCCTGTTTGGTTACATACCATGCCTCCTTTGACTTGAGAACCTAGACTCTTGTGGCGTCTCTGGGGTTGTATAAACCAATTTGGCCTGTGAAGATTACTGAAACATCAGACAGTGCCATCTGAATACTTTCCTGCTGCATCATCATCCTCTTTTCCACTTCTTAAACAATGAGACACACTGTCTGAGGGCCCACCTCCTTAAACAGACATGGAAACATCACTCCCCATGTCCTTTGCCGACTCAGGCCAGACCTGGGCAAACCCCAGCGAGAGGATTTGTAGAGCCAAAAATTCTGAAATAATGTAAAAAAAAAATAAATACATTTTAAAAAAGTAAGTCTCTAGCCCATTCCTGTCAGAAGTTATAAACATTTAAAGAAATAATTGACTCACCCCATGGGACTGCGGATGGAAGGAAATTAGCATTGAGCTAAATCTGGCTTATGTACAGCACTTGTCTGTTCATGAATATGTCCCATTCAAATAAATGAATAAATACAATTAGTTTTACGATCCACATTTGTATTTTTGATTACCGTGCAAATGCAGTTAGCAGCAGCAGCATTGCTAGTGCTCAACCAATCAGAAGACACAAATGATAATATTACCCGCTGCTGAAGGTCTCTGTGTTTGAATTTTAGTTTTAAAAATACTGTTACATACATAGATGTATACGTATACAACATATTTGCAATGTATTAATGATCAGATCACTTTATGTTGGAAGTTGTTACTATAAATGTAACAAACCCCATAACTGCAAACCTGTTTCTTTACATAAACAACATGTAATCTCCAAACCTACTTTCAAGGAAGTATTGGTTGGAATTGGGTAGCTACTCAAACTGTAAGTATCGGTTTCAGAATCAGAAGTACTCTCAGTGCAGTTTATTTGTGCACCGACTCTCTCAAACCTTTTCAACATATGGCAGCGGACACAATTGTGACTCTAAACAAACAGAAAACGAGGTTACAACAGGACAGGCCTCTTGATAAACAGGCTGTATCTACTTTAAAGACTTAAATAAGTGAATGTACGAGACACAACCAAGCTTTCCGGAAGACAGATGATACAGAGTCCTCCTTCCTCTGCCTTTAATCAAACAGAGAAAGGCCAAAGGGAGGAAACCGCTGCAGCGCTGCCACTATTGATTTCCACTGAAGCCTTCCCAATCAGTCACAATCACAGGAGCTACAAACATCCTCCCAGCGCGGGTATGGACTGCATGTATGGCCCGGGTGTCTTCCGAAGCAATTGGCCTTAGTCTAAGTGACAGAAAGTCTAAAATCCCCACTTACCAGCAGACAACCACAAATTTATAGAGCTGTGCATTGATTCACCGCATTACACCAGCGTTACAGAGGAAAAATGTCAACTCTGGATCTAGGGAGAATTAACGAACACAAACCACGGATGGACACAGGCAAAGCAAATCCACTGTAAATCCTGTGAGAAGACGTGTGCACCGTCAAGACCTGAGATGGCAACAAAAGTTATTTACGCTGTTTTTGGAATTTAGCTGTACAGTGCCAGGAATCCAGACCATTTTTGATGTTTTTTGTAGCACCACAGCATATTCTATGATATAGCAATGGTCACATATTGTTTATTAGTGTTTACATAGTGTTTATTTCTAGGTACACGTGCCGCTTATAGCTTGTATAGGTAACAGAAATAATATGTAATAATAATATAATAAGTATTTTTGAGGGGTGTGCTCAAAATATCGATACCTAGATACGTATCGATATAAATTAAAAAGATACAGCATCGATATTGTGGCTCTTAATATCGTTCTTCTCTCCAGGTGTTAGACAGCAGCAAGACTAGGGAAAAAATCATGGAAAAATGTAAAAGATTTTGTATTGTGAACCTTGAGATCAGTTACACTTTATGTTGCAAGAAATGAACCAAAATGTAGTTTATGTTCTTTATTCTTCAATAAATTAAAGATAAAACACTGAGTTCAGTTTTTTGAGTAAATGGATATGTTCACGACTAACTAATGAGCATTAGGTCCATGTTTTGTTATGCGCATTGAACAGTGTCAAATTGTATTGAGAAGGCTCTGTATCGAGGTACGTAACGTGACCTGTGTATCGAGGTATGTATCGTAACGTGACCTGTATATCGAGGTATGTATCATATTGTAACCTGTGTATCGAGGTATGTATCGTATCATGACCTGTGTATCGAGGTATGTATCGTATCGTGACCTGTGTATCGAGGTATGTATCGTATCGTGACCTGTGTATCGAGGTATGTATCGTATCGTGACCTGTGTATCGAGGTATGTATCGTATCGTGACCTGTGTATCGAGGTATGTATCGTATCGTGACCTGTGTATCGAGGTATGTATCGTATCGTGACCTGTGTATCGAGGTATGTATCATATCGTGACCTGTGTATCGAGGTATGTATCGTATCGTGACCTGTGTATCGAGGTATGTATCGTATGGTGACTGTGTATCGAGGTATGTACTGTATGGTGACTGTGTATCGAGGTATGTACTGTATCGTATTGCCAGGTTCTCAAAGGTACACAGGCCTAGTATTTTTGCACTTAAATCTACACTAAGCTTTTCTATGACTTTTTTGGTCAGGTTTAGGTGTCTATAGTGAGTGAACCTTGCCCCCTTGGACATTTGGGATTTTGAGGTCAAGTATAACATCAAGGCCATGTGTGGTGTCCTGAATCTACGCCGGCAGCTGCTGGTCAAGAGGCTGAACATAGAAATCTAATCTCTTCAGTCAAAGAGCCATTGGCCGACACAATCGGTCTTCCTGGAGGGGTTTCCAGGGAAGCATGTAGAAACTTGGTATTCTTGGATGTTCACACAAAATCATACTCCGGTTTAGAAATCCAGTCTACCTCTATAGCTTGAAACAGTATGCTCTTTAGAGTCTCCTGTGCGTTGTTAAACAAACAGATTTGACCATTTCATAAGGATTTCAACTGCAACTGAACTGATAGGACAAATATTTTTTTCAGTTCACTATTGTAAACTTTGATTATAGTTCGCTAACTGTTATTGAAAGTGTAAAAATACTTGTCCCACTGACAGATAATTTTAGTAAATATATAATATAATCAAGGGAAAATATACAAATTTCAAGAAAATGTTTTATTAGATTACTTTTTGCAGTGTAAGCAGTTTTCTCCATTAATTTTGATCATAACAGTATCTATTATTATAGCAAATGGACTAGTACAGTACATAGTGGATAAGGCTGCTTCACATGACTCTGACTCTCGCCCCTTCAGCCCCTTTTATTAGACCAATTCCTTTATTGTGGCCCTGACCTCCGCCTTTTTTGGCCTCAAACCCCAAAGTCTCAAACCCCAAATGCCGTTGCTCACCAAAATAAGATTACATCCCACATGCGGGCTATCTCTTTGAAACCATCTTCTAGTTTCTGGAGATGAGAGAAGTATTTTAACTCTGCAAGTGCTTCACAACTTACACAAGAAAACATGTCTATAAATTTTCCTTTTCCATTCTCTGGCAAATATGGCAAATTTCACAATCACAAACCACACTTTATAGTAGGCGTTTCATGGCTCACTACACTTGTTGCCCTGGTAGCTGGCAACAAGAATGTGGAGGAAAAAAAACTCTCTAGTCATAACCATTTTAGTTCTGTGGGTAATCAGATTTCCCGCCTGGAACTTTTTTGTTCAATTTTGCTAATATGTTCACAAATAGTGTAATATTGTTTTGGGGGTTGGATGGTTTGCTTGGATTAGATGTTCTGCTTTTTATTTTAAGGTGTTCTACATTGAAAGTTGTTAGGATTGAAATTAATATCATTGCTGAATATTGGCGTATACCAAAAGATGTAAGACAAGCTCATTCCAATCCGATGGACTGTAAGCTGTAAGGACCGAAAAGCAATTTGTTTACACACACTAAAATGATTGTATTTTCAAAAAGCTGTAACCAAACATACAGTATATCAGAATCAGAAACAGATATCTGTTTTTGCAAGTGAACTCTTCATACGTTTTGTGTCAAACAGTTAAACAAAACTATAAGTAAAGTACCCAGGGCTCCGCGCCGTTACACTACATTCTTTCAGATCGTAAGCCGTTCACTGGCTGCAGCTCTAAACCTTGCTCTCAGACCGAGCGGGGAGCTGTAAAGGGCAGCCACTTCTTGCCTTGTTAACTCTCAACTGTGTCGTGGGAGCAACAAATCCTTTTCTTAGTGTTTTATAACGTCAGGCCTTTTTAAATTTTAACCTCAATCACCTCCGACTGTGAGCTGATGTCTGAAAACCCGATTACTTGGCCAACCTTTTAGATCGGCTGTGTTTTTACAATGGGAGTATTATTGTGTATAAGTCTGAGCAAAACGTCATCAGGGAAGTCATCAGGTGAGCTGCAGTCACAGAAGGTTTATCTTCATTATCCGCAGTGTCACAAAAATGAATTAGGCAGCGGGAACCATAATGAAAGCCCATTTACCAGAAAGTTATTACAGGCAGTATGTTGCAATAATTAAATGCCTATATTGTCATCACAAACTCATTTTCAGGACCATTAGCTGAAACTCACAGGCTGCAATACTGTAATCATATGTGCAAGATCAGTTTGGAGCAATTATTGAATTGAAATGGAGCCGTAAAACTGTCATAAAATCAGATAATAATAATAATAATATAACGGTGGAAAAAAGGTGAAGAAAACAAGAACACAGCCATAATTAGCCCCTGGAAATTGAGATAATAAATAAATAAATAAACTACTGATGCAGAAAACAGATGCCACGTTTTCTTTGGCCTGTACTACAAGTTATCAGTGATGAGGATAATACTTTGAAATTGTTTGTAAACTTTGGGGCTTAGCTGGAGGCAGGAAGCTAGATCCCTATATATTTCCTTTGTAGCTGTTGTCATAGTAACGATAAACAAATGTCTAACTGTTCTTGGAAATATCAGATAAAACCGTATTTTATCGTCTCAAATGTCATTCCTCTTGTTCTTGCTCCTTAACCCACAACAGGACCACATTTTTTAGCTGTAATTTTGCACTTATAATCGCTAGTTTTAGTTTAATCTTATTTCTCTTGCTCAATTCCTGCCTCCGGTTGATGTCACTGATGATGTAAGCAGCGAAAGGGTCTATTTAGTTAGAGAATACTGGAGTATTGCATTCTGAATATTTTACAATGCTTTCATATTGATTAGCAATATGTATGTACAATGCTGCATATGATGAAAAAAAAACATGTATATACTGTGTACGCTTAAAAAGGCGGGCTTTATGTTTGTTGCTTTGCCTGTTTTGAACTTAATTACGCAACAAAAGCACATTACAAATGCACAAAGAGAGCGCAGCTGATCATGAGACTTTTCCCTCATCATTTTGATCTTTTCTCTCTTGATGTTATGTAAAATGAAGCTTACATTTACAGATTGAGTACTATGATGTATTCATTAGAGTTGAGGAAAGTGACTTCTTAGTGCTCTCTATTGTGGCGTAGAAAGCTTAAAATTGACTCCAAACGCCTCCGTAGGCTAGAACAATTGCACAGATTTACGAGGTTTATTGCTCCAGATTGCACACATAGTTGTGGCTAAAAGTTTACATACCCTTTTTATTCTTTTGGCCATTTTTCATAGAATATGAATGATAACACAAAAATATTTGTTTCCACTCATGGTTAGCATTTATTGCCAAAAACCTGAGTTTACTCTTTTGAAATCATAATGAAACAGAAACTACTCGAATGTCCCTGATATAACGTTTACATGACCTTCAACAACTGTCAGGAAAATTGTTCAGGAGCAAAGAAAAACTAATTTCAGCTGAAATACAGGACTCTCTGACTAAATTGGACTCTCAAAAAATTATGTTTGTTTCAAGATGCACAATATGTAAACTTTTGATCAGGGACATTTGGTTAGTTTCTAGTTGAAAATAATACATTTTTTGACAATAAGTAACCAGAGAGAAATAAAGGTTTTTGTGTTATTTTGGCCAGAACAGGCACTGACTTCTTTATTGTTATGGCTGTTAAGATACCTCAATAAGGCAGGGAAAATATTTCTTGGATGACTCTTGTGAACGCGGCCAACAGAAAGTTTCTTCCCATGCTCACCCCACTGCCATGATGCAGGCCCCAAACTGCACACACAGCCACAGTGCCACCCAATCACTGTGCTGCTGAGGTGGGTGTACTGCATGCGTGTGCACATGGACAAGACACTCACGCCCGCGACTCATTCATAAAAAAAATGAGAAACCACCAAAACCCTGCAGGACTCCTACACTCTCAAATGAAAAAGGAACTTTACCGAAATACAGTTGCTCAAAGTGAGTATTCCAAATACATGTATTCGGCTACTACCCAACACTGCCAGTTATTATACTAGCACAAATGATAAAAGTACTAAGTTTACTGAAATATACAGTCCTTCTTTTATGGTTCAAGTTGTTAATGGTAGTGAAAAAGTGTTGACACTGGTATTTGTATTGTAAACCGTAGAGTAGTGCCAGGTAATTAAAAATGGTAACTATTTTAGGCCTAATCTGAACAGATTTTGAAAAGCTTGACTGAAAGAAACGATGCAGCCCAAATATCTAAAGCTGGCCACCACACACTAGAGGAGTTTTAGCCAGATTTTTCAGTCTTTCTGAGTCTGAGGAGGCGTGGCTCAATAAAACTTTCTCTCATGCCATGATCTGTGGTGGGATCCTCATGTGTGTGTGTCCCATCTGTCCTTAAGTGTGTGGTCTGTGCCAGATTTAAAATCTCAAAACATTTTAAATCATGTAGTGTGTGGCCAGCTTTAGGCAGTTTTCATCTAAACTTAAAATATGATTATGGGTAAAAGTGAAAATAGACATTATCTTTAGAGATGCATTCAGCTCTGACAGTCATTTTCCACATTATGTGATCTTAAATGACATGGCCACTATTCACAATACTTTCAATGACTATAGATAGAAGTACAGTATGAGCAAACATTGGTCATGAGTTGTGTTTGCGAGTGAGAGAGAGCAGAGCTCAGTTCCATGTCTATATATGGTCCATTACAAAGCAGCGGTTTACTCAGACCTTACAGTGTTTGGGTCTCTCCGTAAAACTTCTAAACAATACCAGACCGAGGAACTAAACCCACATGACACTCACAAGATAAACTTAAATTGTGGAATGTCAATTTGAAACTTTTGCTGTATATTACTGACATAAATTTTTTTTCATATTTAATATGAAAAAAATGTATTGCAAATTTTCTGTCATTTTATGTTTTGACATAAAGATAAGGCATTTTATTTGCAACAATGGCCAAAATTGCCTATATTTATGTCGAAGAAATCTAAATAATGGATAGAGCCAGGTCTAAATTTACAGTTTTAATTTGTTGCTATATTAGTTAAAAGGCTTTGTTCAGAGGGAATTTGGGAAATCGTGTTGTAAGAATAGCTCTGCAAAAAAAACTAATTCCGCCTTGTTTTTAGGGGGTTAAAAACTCAATAAATCAGGCTAGAAATTATACATTGAAACGTTCACCTTCAAAATATTGGTGAGTACAAGAGTGGAAAGTTTGGAGTCTGTACTGTAGGAGATGTTGTTGCAACAATGTGAGAAAAATGCCTTTTGAGAAAATGGTCATTGAAGTTACAATTCCCCATATACTGTAGTTCCATGGAGAAACTTTGAATCAGTGCAATGCTTACACTCTTTATTGAAAATATTAGGTAATTTATGTGTTTCCCTGTTAAAGTTCACATGTTAAGAGAGCAAACTATAGAAATTGAGTTTTGCCTTGTGTCTCCTCTTAAAATGATGAAGTTTGAATCAATGTGCATTTACTGTGGCAGCCTATTTACTAAGTGTCCTGGGATAAATAAGCACTGCCATGGGCCAAGCATGTTGAATGGACGAAATTGTTATGACATGTTGCAGAAGGATGTGGAGTAGTTTCTTTGTTTGGGACAGCTGTGTCCTCATGCCATGCTCTGGTGGTTTCCCCTGTTAGGGTGTAATGGGCCTGTCAGCAGGACCGTGCATTTAAATTGTTCAATCACACATTCACACTTCAGCTGCCGGAGAGTCGGAGTCAATGAAAATATACTGTACCTAGGTCAGAGAAGGTGTACAGATTATAGACCCTTTCATTGTTTGTAAACATTTGGGGCTTAGCTGGAGGCGGGAAGCATTTCCTTTGTAGCTTTGTAGCTGTTGTCATAGTAACAATAAACAAATGTCTAACTGTTGTTGGAAATATCACATAAAACCATATTTTATAGTCTCATTTGTCATTCCTCATCCTTGCAACCTTAAGCCACAACAGGACGACATTTTTTAGTTGTAGTTTTACACTTATAATCGCTAGTTTTAGTTTAATCTGATTCCTCTTGCTCACTTCCTGCCTCCAGCTGATGTCACTGATGATGTAAGCAGCGAAAGGGTCATTTACCGCATTCATGTGGACCTGGGGAAAACGTTTTTCCCAGTTGGAAAATGCACATGAACACACGCTCAACTGGGAAAAAAAACAGGGGAACTGGGGTCAAAACAAGCTACCGGACTTCCACACCTGATCAGCTTATTAGTACATTTTTCGTTAAATGTGAGCTTATGCTAGCAAAAAGAAAATGTATGTGATGCTTTGTAAAACAAACAAACAAACCAAAGTTTAGCTTTTGCAAAGCTAGCGCCAAATGTAAATAGTTAGCTCTGTTAAATTCTAATTAGTGATGAAAGAAGTGATAAGTTTTTATCTGATGAAATCAAAATCCCCACTTTCCGACATAGAAAGCACATGAACACAAACCAACTAGGAACAACGGACTTCCATCTGGGGAAAACGAGTTCCCCAGTTCACATGAATGCAGCAATTGTCACAAACTAGGTTATGTACAGTATATAAGCACACATGTATATTGCCACAGACTCATTTACAGCCTCCATCCCTATTACGCTTTTCAAGGTGTGAATAAAATAAACAAATATAGAAAACAGGATAGTAAAAGGCATCATTAAAAGAAAGAAGAGAAGATTGATAAGTCCATACAGTCCAGTGCTCACGTTGTTGGTTGTTCTTCAGCCAGAGCTTAAACTTTAATGAGAAAAGTCTCAAGTTTGGTTGGGTTTTAGTTCCAGTGGTAAAGAGTTCCATAATTGTGTACATTTCACTGAGAATGCAGACCACACATCTTCACTCAGTGACCACTGACTCCAGCTCTGGACATCATATGTCTATTTGTGTATATTTGTGGACTGACATATCACAGTGGGAGCAAGACCAGTAACACTTTATTTTTGCAAAATTGAAACAAAATCAAATGTTATAGGATAATAATAATATTTTTTTTGTTACAGCTCAGTCTCTATGAATAGAAAACTTGTCAAATGTTTTGTAAAGATTACTTTACAGATGAATGACATCTTACAGCTATAACATAGCTGAATTTGTTAATAGACTGATCCAGCTTTTTTGCTTCCGATACGGGTACGGGTATACGAGGTTTGAATATGCACAGATACCAGCAGATACTGTGAGAATTTTCAGTTATTAGATGACATTTTTTTTTTTTTTTAATAGAGATACTGGTGTGTAGAGAGTGAAATAGTGACCAGTCCATTTTATATTAATATAGACAACTTCCAACATGAGGTCTGATCTTTAATTCATTATAAATATGTTTATCAGTAATTCTGTTACAGTATTTCACAAACTAAAACACAAACACAGACCTTCAACAGTGAACATATTATTTCACTATTTTAGGTGTGTCTCAGTCATTGCTTCTGTCCCAGGCTTCATTGGACGAAGCTAGCTTTAGCATACTGCTGCTAACTGCAGTATTTTGCAACAATCAAAAGTAGTATTGTGGAGTGTAAAACTAATTAATAATAACTGAATTCAACAGGTTAAGAGCTTTTAAATTATATATAGCAAACAATTAACTTAGATTAAGTTGGTGAAAATATCGGTTCATCCATTTTCTTTATCCGGAGTTGGTCGTGGGGGCAACAGTCTGAGCAGAGATGCCCAGACTTCATGATCCACGCACACCTCCTCCAGCTCTTCCTGGGGGATCCCAAGGTGTTCCCAGGCCCAGCCTAAAGACCTTGTCTTTCCAGCGTGTCCTGGGTCTTCCCCGGGGCCTCCTCCCAATGGGACGTGCCTGGAACACCTCTTGAGGGAGGTGACCAGGAGGCATCCGAAACAGATGCCCGAGCCACCTCAGCAGGCTCCTTTCGACATGGAGGAGTAGCGGCTCTGTTCCGAGCTCGGTTCAGTGTTGGATAATATTTGGAATAGATACCCGATACTTAGTTTTTCCAGGATCGGCACCAATGTCCAACACCAGTATGCAATCAGTGCATCCCTAATATCAATAAACAAATGTATGTACAGTATCTAAGATCATGCACTTTCGAGTATTGGGTGAAATAGTCCTCCACATAGATGTGAAACTATATGAGAGGAAATGGTAATTTAACTTCATCACCAGGGTGTTTCTCGAGTGCTGCCGGTGTAGGTCACAACAAATCCAGTAAATGTTGTTTGTTTCTTGAATATCTTGAGTACAAAATAACTCAAACATCATACAGGCAGCAGTTGGCCTTCATTCATTCATTATGCAGTGCCTGGACAGCTCATCACTTAAAACCTTATTTCTATGTTAATACCTGTGGCTCATCTCTCTCTCGCATCACCCCCCCCCTCTCCATCTGTTGCCCCTTTGCCCTAAATTATACATTCTCCTCCACTTTTATTTCCATCCTACTTGCCATTCTTCCCCGACTTGCCAATCACACGCGCAGCCATCCAAACAGACACGCACACAAACGGGGCCAAATACAGATCCGTTCACACACAGCTGCGAGCAATTACCCTCCACATGAAGTGCACTGAGAACATGAGAGCTTTCTGGACACTTTTATTTATCTCATCTCTCAAAAACACCGCCAGAGTCGACGGTCCAGCCAAGAAGAGCGTGTGTGTGCGTGCGTGCGTCTGAAAACCAGCGGGGGGTTCTTGGTTTAACTCACCCAGGGCTTGAATCAGTGCAACTCTTTTCTGTCTTCTGTCTCTGTCCTCTATTTGAATGTGTCTGTCATCACTCTCACCTAATGGTCCACAGTGGAGCATGTGCTTAAAGCTGCTGTATGAGCAGGCAAAGACACACTGCATGATCTGTGACTGGTACTACTTTGGAGCACTTTACAACTTCCAGCAGTGTGTTTGATAGGCAGACTTAGTTACAGTGCTTCCCATTAATAACACAGATTATGGCGGCCCCTTCATGGTCTAATTCTGTCCCCCACAGTCTAAAAAGAAGCTGAGCAAGAAATTTGGATAGGTAATTAAATGCTTTGCTTCATGTCTTACCATTAGGGATGCACCGATACCACTTTTTCTCAAACCGATACGAGTACGACATGGATTTTAGCTTGTTCAGTGGAGAATTTGAGTATTTGCTGATACCGAGTACCGATACGAGTACAAGGTTTTTTCTTCAAACATACATCGTGTAGCTAGGCTCAAGTGATTAGTTCTCATTTCCATTTAATGGAGTCATTCATCAATTATAATAATATTACTTTTAAGAGAAGTTTGATCAGAATTATACAGTTAAAGTAAAGCTATTTTATTGAATTGTGTTTTTGGGTCTCACTTTGTTCATTTATGATGAAAATTATAAGAAATATTTATGTCCACATTGTACACACTGTTCATATCCAAAAGTTACTCAGTGCCTGTGTTGTATTTGTATATAATAGTTATGTAGATGGTTACTTAGTAGTAGCCTCACTATAGCTAGTATAGGTTGTTTTTTGAGCTTGCGCTAGCTTGCTTGTTAGCATATTGGATATTTTAGCTCCAGGAGCAGCCAATTGTTACTCAATATGGACATGCTATACCTCTTTTGAAAGCTCTTTTTGGGTCCTTTTTATTCGTGTTTTTTTTACAGAGGCATTCAGTCCCTAAGCATAATACGCTAAGAATTGCCGTTAGCCGTTAGCAGCGGGACATTTGAGCTGCCTTTGTCAACATTGCAGAAGCACCACTGAAGTAAACATTTAGCACTGGTTAAATAGAATTTGTGGGAAAAAGTGAGTTACCATCAAATAAGCCACAAAAATTACTATATCGACTTATCACTCAATAGGTAAAATCATAGAAATGCCGATATTGAAGCATGTTGCGACAAATGTGTACGTCGAGCTAGCTTAAAATTTCGTTGAATGCGTTGAATACACGTGGGTGTATTCAACGCTCAAAATGAAATGATTTAGCATTCAGCTCAGATGCCACTTTTACATGTTTGTTTGTTTATTTGGTTGGGCATGTTCATGAACACACATGAGAACCACGCATGTAACACACCACCCCAGATTGTAGCTATGGGCTAGTTTCCATCCGTTGTCCCACATTCGCACTAGGGGTGCACCGATATAGTAAGTGCAACATGAGGCCAGTCTTGTTAAAATAATAAGCAACAATCTACATTCAATGTACAATATACAAATACAACACAGGCACTGACTTTTGGATATGGACAGTGTGTACAATGTGGACATAAATACGTCCTATAATTTTCATCTTAAATAAACAGTGAGGCCTAAAAAACACACCATTAAACATGCTTTACAGATATTATATTCAATACAATAGCTTTACTTTAACTGTATAATTCTGATGAACTTCTCTTAAAAGTATTGATAGTGAATATAAATGAGAACTAATCACTAAAGCCAGCTAAAAGATGTTTGAAGAGAATACCTTGTACTCGTATCGGTACTTGGTATCAGTGAGTACGCAACTCAAAGTACTCATACTCAAATCGGTTTGTGGAAAAGTGGTATCGGTGCATCCCTAATTCACACGCACAAACACACACTCATTCATTCTGATTAATTATTGTACATGTTTTTAGTGGTAGGGGAAACACGGCGGAAACCTACACAGACACGTCTATTTCAGCCCTTTCTTTATCCCTGGTTTAATCGTGGTGGTACTTGAAAAGCCTTGTATTTGTACTTGGCTTGAAAGTTTGAGCATTACTGATATACACTACCATATGCTGTATTTAATCCTGTCATATGCTGAATCATTGCACTGAGTCTACGTGCATAATAATCTAATAAGAATTCAAATATCCTATCCATGTCCTGAAACCTTCATTTCTCAGGACAGTTTGTACAAAAGCTTAGTTCTTTCCTTTGTCCTTGACACACTCACTCTTCACAAATCAGGCCATTCCCCAGGTATTAACCAGGGAGCGGCGTCCACAGATTACACACTCTCCTGCCGTAATTGTTGATCACGTCTTTTCAGTATGTGGAGTTTAAGGGGCTAACTCCAAATCACCAACAACCTGCTTCATATTCATCCCACAGCAATGACCAACGGCATGGTTTGTTCAATCTATATTACGTGATGGGATGGCAGTACGGCATTGAAAAATGTGTTTTGATACTATCCTTGGTATTTGTTTGTTTATTTATTGAGCAGAATTATGCAATAAAATAAATACTCATTAAATATTCAAGTGCAAACACACAGATAGCAGCAATAACAATTATCAGTTCTCAATTATCAGTTCAGCAGCAAGTACACCTTTCAAATATAGTATGGTCCTACGGATGATGTGTTGTTGCAATAGTAATAGTATCTTAGTATCCAAACAAAGCTACTGAAAACTGGTACCAAAATCATATTTTCCTTCAGAGCAAGTTTTGATGCTTGTCCTGAGACGGCACTAAAAAAGTTACTGGTTTGTAGAGAGTGAAAAAATGAAAACAAATAGTCTTTTAGGCAATATATGTCCATTATTGTACCGTTTCCTGGTTCTAGATGACCTATAGGGTGGTTTCACCAACGCCATAAATCTGGCGAAGACCCGGATGCACCGCCATGACGGAGATATAGCTCCCTCCACTTAAAGGGAAACTAAACAGGCGTGCCAGAGCCTTACTCCACCCACAAACACAATCCAAACACCGCTGAGATATGGGCGTGCTCGGAGGCTTTGGGGTGAGGTGCAGGGGGGTGAGTGTGGGCAGGTGTAGTGTATTATGTATAATGAGGAGGACTGCACGTGTTTAGTTAGGGGCAAGGCATTATGGGAGACGTATTTCCTAAAACTACAGCTACACATTACAACCATGGATTACAGCACACTCAGTTCAAAAAAACGTTCATAATTTAGAGGCAATATGTCATCTTGCTAACTTAATAGGAGCGTTTGATATAAATGTACGATCTGTCAACAAACAGGGACCTGATATGTGCAACTTTGTCGCCCCCTAGTGTGCGATCTGTAGATTTGTTCAAAGTCCTTGTGTTTGTGAAGAAAAAAAAAACTCCATCTCACTACAGGGCGTGTGCCAGACTGAGCCCTTGAGGTTCCATTGGAGCAGATCAATGACGTAAGCAAAGCCTTTGTCTACATAGGCAGTACTGTTAGCGTCAATTGAGATGCAGAATTCAAATTTAACTGCACTACACACACTCTTAGTTATGGCTGCCAAGCAGGGCCTATGGGTCCATTATGCCCTGACTTTTTATTGTTTTCCTAACTTGGTTTTTATATCATACTGGGGATGGTGGTGTCAACAATGAGGCGGCGTGATTGAACATTTTGCATTTTTAAACTTTTGTTTTCATTAACTTTTAAACAATGTGTTTTATGTTTTATTGTGTTTAGCGCCTTGAGACGCACTGTGTGTATTAGGCGCTCTACAAATAAATGTTGATTGATTGAAACTCACATGCGTTGTCGTCGTTCAAACTCAAAATGGAGCAACACTGACGTTTTTTAGCACTAAATTAAGATTTCTACTAAAATGTACTGCCATGTCAAGATAGTGACAAGGACCTGTAGACAGCGCTATGAGACACCAACTTTAACCGGTTCTCACCAAAAAAAAGTTGACTTGGGGTTTAGTGCCTCTTTAACAAGACACGGTATATAATTACAGACCAAACCTCAGTTTTGCGAAAGACCCTCGACATATCGCACTCCAAAAATTACCTCGCAGTTGCCCAGATATAAAGAGAAAGATTAGCCGCCAACAAAAAAGATCGTTACATGAGCAAACTCAAGTTAATTGGCAGAGAACATCCATATGACATGGATTCCATGGACATGGAGCTCCAAATTGCTATCTTGCCTCCCGTAAATTAATCCAATTGATATTCGATATCAGTCTCTTTATACTAAACAGACCTTATTTAAGTTATAGCCAGGCAATTGTTACACACAGGCATGAAATAATAAAGACAAGCGTGGATTTTTACCAATATTTGTTACAACAAATAATTGCTAACAGTTGAATAAATGCAAATACCAAAAATATCGAAATATGTACCAGCATCAAAATGAGTTGAGCAAATTCAGATGTTATCCAGATTTTTCCAATTGAAATTCGGATTGAGGCTTGCAATCCACAAGCTCTCTCTCGTCTTTCATAATTGTTCTGTCTGCTTCCCCTGATTTTGCACAACTTTGGGTTAGCTGTATTACTGCAAATGATTTTCTCTGTGTGATCTATAGTGACAGCTGAGAACACGGCGATAGTTCACAGTTTTGCAGTTTCAATCTACGCAGCAGCATGTTTGTTTTGATAGGCGAGTACCTCTGTCATGGCGGACTTTGGACAGGTGACGTCACGTGTAAGCACCCAATAATTTAGTAAAGGTATCGAAAAAAGTATTGTTCAGGTACCGATATCCAAGTACACGTATCTGTATTGAAACTGAATGGTAGCCAGACCCAGTCCTCGGCAACACATCTAATCTCCAGTCTTATTATGTACAAAACCAAGCAACTCTCTAGTACAGACAAGCCCGTATATGATTAGGTATAACATTCTTCACTTCTGTAGGATTCTGAATCTTGATTTTCAAACATAAATCACAAATCTAACCGCAAAAAATACATGTTTTTCTAAAATTGATAAGTCCAACAGTGGAGGTCAGAATAGGCTGTGTTCACGTGACATCATGATGGCAGGTCCCAAGATGGTAACTGCAGTAGCTCTCAAAATGCAGATTGTCTTTTCTTGGTTTAAGTTATATCTTTGTAATAGCTGGTCTTTTACAAATGAAACAAACTGGCACAAAGTTCAATGTCTTCTCTTTCAGCACATATGAACTGAGGTCAAATTATTTCCTCATAAATGTGTTCAAAAGTGGTGAAAGTGGTTTGTGGAGCAAAACACTGACAAATAATTATTTGTAATTATTTATTAACAATTCAATTCAATTTATTTTGTATAGCCCAGAATCACAACAAAGTCACCTCGCAGGGCTTCACAGAAAATAGAAAGACAATTTTAGACAATTTTTACAATATTAATAGTGCTGGGGCATCCCCTATCCTTAGACCCTCCTTCACGGCAAGGAAAAACTCCAAGCGTTCAATATTAGTGTATTTTCTATTTCGATACAATATGCAAAATTGAAATATCAAAGACCCCCTCCCCCCATAACCTTCTATAACCTTCTATAACTCTACTTTGTCTGTTTGACTGTATTTTATGTTTTTTAGTACAAAATCAGATCGTTTCTGCAACTACAGCAGAGTTGCAGAAGCTGCTACCAATACTAGAGTTTGTACCTGTGTTATGTTGCTTCTAAAATCACATCACATTGAAGCTACAATCCAAAAACATAAAGACTAAAGCCTGTGCACTGGAACAATTAATAAAATAGCTGCTAGAAAAGGCAAAGTGCGCTGTTTGCGGTTGTCTGCGCTCTGGTTTTGTTAGGCTTAATATCCAGGCATTTCACACAGCCAGGCCCTGGCATTCCGCCCCAGGATAAACACATGCTTTTTCCGCTAGAGCGCCCCTAGTGGCCATTAGCCCAGTTACAGTTTGTTACAATAATAGGCCCGGTGCAGCAAGTCAAAATGCCAGCGGGACCTTCTTTTCCCAGTTTACACACATTTCTTTGAAGGATTGCAAAAATATCGTCTGAATATCGATATCAAGATATTGAAACAATATCAAGATATTCATTTTTGTCAATATCTACCACCCCCCTACCTATGATGCAATCTATTGATGGAAAGTATAGTAGCAATATGGTAGGATAGTTATAGTAGAAGCAGATAGAGGGATGGCAGCCTCAGGTGCAGATTGAGAGGCACATTTCGTGACTCCTATGCAATTATGTGCACTCGTTCTCGTTTGGATTATTTTCTTTTCACACCTGCATGTGCACAAGACTGACAGAGCTGGTGCAGAGGTAATAGATTACTGTGGCCTTATTCACACTAGAGCGTCTATAGTAATCGCACATTCGCTCTGTCCTGGGCACAATGAGCACACAGCAGTGTCATTTGGAGTCCACCGGGCCGCTTAAAGTGAAAAACAAGGACACAAGCCAAGTCTTAATGATCGTACACTACCATTCATGTCTGCTGACCAAGACACACAATATAGCAACTCAACGCTGTTACAAATGCATTCAGTCACAAGAGAGAGCTGCCTCTGAAAAGGCGCGGACAAATGAGGGCCAATTACAGAGCAACATATAAATTTAAGAGAGGCAGAGGTGGAGACACAGTCATGCAGCACACACCACTGAGTACGCCTGCTGTGTTATTATGTATGCACACAGCCCAGCACTTTTACAGTTACTAAAAATATAACCAGGGTGAAACTGCAGCAGCCAGGGTACATGCAAGGGGAAGTAGTAAACTATAAATCAAGGGTTAGAATGAAAAAAGACATAATGCCCAAGAGAGAAGTACATAATAAATAATAAATAATAATAATAAATATAATAAAATATGAGCAGAAGTCTACCCATTAATAGCAGCGATCGCTGTTATCGTTTTCTTCCGCAATTTTCAGCGGATGTTTGGGCGAACGGGAGGCAACAGCTGATGACTTGGGGCGACAGTGGCGCAGATGGTAGAGCGGGTCGTCTCATGACCGGAGGGTCGGGGGTTCGAAGCCCGGCTCCTGCAGCTGCAGACTGTCGTTGTGTCCTTGGGCAAGACACTTCACCCAAAGCCTAAGTGTGAGTGGTTGGTGGTGGTCAGAGGGACCGTTGGCGCAGATGTGAGTAGCCTCGCTTCTGTCAGTCTACCCCACAAATGTAGCTTACCACCATCAGCATAGAGTGAATGAGTACCCTCCCTTTCATGTGTGAAGCGCTTTGTATGTGACTGTGTCATATGAAAAGCGCTATACAAATAAGATTCCCTTTCCCTTTGTAGTGCTGTTTATGTCAATCACAGATCTGACACAACGCCAGGGAAGCTCTGTTTGAGACCATGAGTCCTAAAGTTCTCATGATTAACCTACCTTGAGCTTTTATAATCACGATAATTCGAAAAAACACAGCATACACAGACTCAAGACATTCTGTTATATGATCAGAATAACATTATGCCAGGCAAGCCCAGCTACCCTAAGTGCAAGTGTGGTTAAAGAGTCAAGGGGTGAGCCCGCTCGTCCCGTGACTTAAGGTGCCCACACACTAGAGGATTTTAAATCTTTTGAGACTGAAGGTCTGTACACAGACCACACACATTTAAGGACAGACATGAGGACACACATACACACACATGAGGAGTCCCACCACAGATCATGCCATGAGAGAAGGTTTTTTGAGCCACGCCTCCTCAGACTAAAAATCTGGCTAAAAATCCTCTAGTGTGTGTCCAGCTTGAGTGTATGTAAGGTGTGATAAAAAGCTGGGTCTGCTGTTCCTAGCTGTTTGCTTCTTTGACATAAAATGAAAGTTGATTCCATAAGACAGGAGCTTGGTGGCTGAAAGCTCTATACTTCCTACTGTGCTTTTAAAGATGCGAGGAATCACCAGCAGCTCCAAGTTTTGGGAGCGAAGTGCTCTAATTGGCTGATATGGCACTATGGCCTCTCAGAGATAAATTGGAGTCATACCATTTACGGCCTTGTAAGTCAGGAGAAGAATTTTTAATTTGATTCTAAACTCGACAGAAAGCCAGTGGAGAGACTTCAGCACTGGAGTTATGTATCTCCTCTTTTAGTCCTTGTTAATATTCTTGCAGCCGTGTTTTGAGCTAGTTGAAGGCTTCTCAGGAACGTTTTTGGACATGCAGCCAACAGGGAATTACAATAGTCTAACTTAGACGATATAATGCATTTCAGCATCTGTTCTAGGGAGGATTTTTCTTATTTTAGCAATATTACGTAGGTTAAAACATGCTTTTTTTACAGACCTGGCTGATAAGTGATTTAAAAGAGAGACCTTGGTCACATAAGACTCCAAGTTTTTTGACAGAGGATATACTGCTAATAGTATCCAGGGTGATGATCTGTCCCTCAGTCCCTATAGCGTTGTATCTGAATGACGTCACAGGTGACGCACACTCGCCACCTAGAAACACGCCCCCCGCGGAAATCGGACAAACTCTGGCCGGGGCCGCAATGATTACCTCTACAACTGAAAACATTAATCAGTGTTTCTCAATTATTTTCTGTTGCACACCCCCTTAGGAAGCGAACATTTCGCAGAATTTTATTGTGAAAGGTCAACAGGAAGCGCTTATTCCTTACATTTCTTAGACATTGACAAACAGGCAACTTTAGAAAGAGTCACCGATGTTTTACAAGTGAGCTCATCTGGTCAGCGGGTGGCTTGACTGGCATTTTGCGGATGGCGGCTCACTTGACCGCAGTATTGTTTTGGACAAGGCTGTACATTTTCAACACATTTGTAAAGAGACAGAGGCAGCGGAGACAGCGCCTTCTTCATGTGAGCCAGGTAAACAAAACACCCCCGCGGGGGAGAAGTCTGCACACTCTGCTAAATAACCATTCTGTACAAATTTTACGCATGGTGCATGTACATATGTTGACATTATTTGGGGAGCTACTTAAAAAGGGTTGGCGAGCTACTGGTTACAGATCCCTGCGTTAGTAGCCTAATGTAGCGTGGGCTTGCAGCTAACATGTTGTAGCGTTAGCACCAAAATATCAGCTCATTCTTACTTGCTCAGGAGTAAATGTGGCTGGAATCGGGTCCGGATGGTCCACACTTGGTCCAGCTTCACCAATGAAGTGTTTGGAGCAGGTAGGTGTCCTTTTTGACATTTTCATGCGTGAAATGGCGCCGACCACAGGCACGAGCCCTCCGCTTACATTTGTTGATGTCTTGCTTCGGTTTGATGAATGGGATGGAAGGTTTCATATAGTCCATATGAGCTTATGTTGAATCACTCCGGCACAAACCATGACTGCAGTGTTTTTTTGTCACATTTTTTCCGTGGTTTGATGGATATTTAGCTTGTAGACTGTAGCGCGTGTGCCGTGTTACTGCGTGGAGTCACGCAGTGGTTGTCCGAAACTGATTACGTATGCACACACGTGCAGTCATTTGGGCTATTTATAGTACAATGGGGAAACTGGACACAGCGCTATTGTTTGCACGCACACACACACACGCACACACACACAGATTTTCGTCTCCAAAGATTTAAAATCCTGTAGTGTGTGGCCACCTTTACACTTGTATTGTGGATTTCAGCCTGATTAGCAAGTTTCTCAAAACACTAAATATGCTGTATGAATGCAGCTCTCTGTACATGGTGGTTTACGATAAGGCCTAAAAGATTAACATTAATACACAATTACTTTATGCCATCTCAATCACCATCTGTTTGTAAATAAAAAATAATCTTACCAGATATAAACTGAGCACCACAAATGTGTGCATCTTTGATCTCAACTTCGGACCATTTGGCTCGTTTGACAGCAAGTCTCGTCTATTCTCCTGAACAGGCTACACACCTGAGACCAATTAAGTCCTGGGTTGTTGGTCCTATTTGTGCAATTGACAACGCAACACGATGGCATTGTGTTGTTTTTATATGAAAACAAATGCGTGTCAATCTCGTAGCGATGCAAGTACAATTGTTTTGAGTCCAGTCTTCGCGCACATACACCTAATTTAGTATGTCACATGAAATGTCTCTATAGAGCCTTTCATAACCATAGTCTAGTGTGGCCATCAGACACATTTCCAACAGAGCTGATCACATGTACAAACTTTCACGTTTCACATCAGGCCAAACAATGACTTCTAAATAAATACTGATCCCACAATGTGATTTAATTAATGTGTATGCATGTGTGTTTGCTATGAATGCTTAGGAATTAATGAAGTCTGTAATTATTTTATGCTGTTGGGGGAAATATGTGTTGTATTTTTAATACTAATGTGCACCTTTCATCTTCTGACATCAGCCAGGGACTACAGGTGGGAATTAGAACACGTGCTACAACCTGGTACAGGGTCTATACAGGATGCAGCAAGTCAAATTGAATGCTTTTTAATGCCATTTTAATACCCAAATAGGGATGCACCTATCAGATACTGGTATTGGAGCCGATACCGAACCGATACTTTCGCCAACTTAATTCCAGCGAATATGGACATGCTGTATATCATTTTAAAGCTCTGAACTCAGTCGTGTAATTTGTCTTACTCTCCACAATAGAGTAAGACAAATTACAACAAACTGAGGCAGAAACTATGACTGAGTCACAAAGTAGTGGCATAGCTTCATATTGGCCATTAGTGTTTGCGTTTTAGTTTAGAATCACTGATAATACATATTTATAAAGCAGTAATGATCAGATCACTGTTTTTTGGAAGTTGTCTATTTAATGTAACAAGGACCAGTCACTTTTTCACTCACTGCAAACTCACTGCAGTTTCTTTGCATAAACAATGTCATCTACAAGCATACTTTTGTGAATATCTCACAGTATCGGTTGGTATCGGATATCGGTAGATATTCAAACCCCAAGGATCGGTATCGGAAGCAAAAAATCAGGATCGGTGCATCCCTATACCCAAATACTGGATTTTTAATGCCATAATGGCAACATTTTTGTGTATATTTCATTTTTTTTAATTTGCAAACACTCCACCAAACAGATGGATTTTCATATTCTGTAAAAATTTTAATAAAACGGGTAACTGTTGAACAGAAAAACTGCTATTGAATGTATTTTAGACTCTAATTTTTGTATTTTCAACAAACTTCTGCAGTAAAATGAGTCAAGCAATTTTGTTATTTTCTAAGAAATTTAGATTTAATGCCAATTTGAATTAAATGTAATGCTTTTAAATGACATTTAATGCCTTAGTTTTGGCACAATTCATTTAATGACTTGTAATGCTTTTTAATGCCCCGCGGACACCCTGTGGTACAATGCTTCTCTGCTTTCTGGGGTCATATTGTACACTGTCCCTGTTCAAATAATCAATAACAGTCCAATCAACCAGTTTGTGAGCATTTTGGAGTTACATAAATATATCCCTGAAGTGTCCAAGGGCCTCTCTTTGACAACAAACCCTCAGTCCACCTTTGACTCTGCTTAGTCAGCTCTCTTGACACTTCCATAAGTTTACTGTACCCTCACACAATCTCAAAACTCCACTGTGCATTGTGTACTTTCCACAGCCGCTGTCAACCACACAACACTGAACTGAAGCAGAGCAACTGGGATTTCTAGGAAGTATCTTTTCAGCTCTGGGTCTCGGGAGCGCTCACTCACTCTGCACAAGTCATGAAAAATACATTTAAACATGGCTACTCCAGCTGTACCTTGGAAAGGACAAACCATGTGGCCTACTTCATGTCACGGGCAACAGGGAACAGGCAATACGGGCCGAGGGCATATGCAAAAACAATCACCAGTTATAAACCACAAACTCTCAATGCTGCAAAAGAGCTAGTTGAAGAGGCGACACTTCTGGCAGCCAACACAGAGCCTTACATCATCAGTGACATCAGCTGGAGGCAGGAAGTGAGTGAGAGAAATAAGATTAAACTAAAACTAGCGATTATAAGTGTAAAACTACAGCTTAAACGTGTCCTCCTGTTGTGGCTTAAGGTGCAAGAACAAGAGGAATGGCATTTGAGATGTTAAAATAAGGTTTAATCTGATATTTCCAACAGTTAGTCATTTGTTTATCGTTACTATGACAACAGCTACAAAGAAAATACTAATAGGGATCTAGCTTCCCGCCTCCAGCAAAGCCCCAAATGTCTACAAACAATGAAAGGGTCTATAGGACTTCAATCTAAACCTGATAAACTGTCAAATAAATGACCAACGTACAGTAGCCAAGGTTTTCAAATGGCAGTCATCTGGACTGGGTTGTAAAAAACAAACCTAGACCCTGCTATCTGTGTAGGTTCCCAGCAATACAGGAGTTGTCCATGGTAGACAATTCTTCAGTCTTCATCTGTACTCTGTAGATGAAGTGTAGGGCGTTTTGATAGTCCAAAGATCTTCCTCAACAAATTAAGACGTAACACACTCGTGGGTCTCTTAAGAGGAAACCAGAAGGAGGAGTTAACCTCTAAGTCCCTCGTCTCTTGGTACTAAAGGTTGGAAAACATCTTAGCCTATTCATATTTAATTAGGGCTTGTTACCTCTATTAAAAAGCCCTAATTAAGTATGAATAGGCTAAGATGTTTTCCAACCTTTAGTACCAAGAGACGAGGGACTTAGAGGTTAACTCCTCCTTCTGGTTTCCTCTTAAGAGATCCACGAGCGTGTTAAGTCTTAATTTATTGAGGAAGATCTTTGGAGTAAGATCGAAACGTCCTACACTTCAACTACAGAGTACAGATGAAGACTGAAGAATCTTTGTCTACCTAGACCCTACTAGTTTTAGGCATTGACATTTGAATGCAGTGGAGGGGGGTATTGCTCCATCACAGCAGCAGGCTTTATGAGTCACTGCCTTGAGATAAACTGTCAACACAGGAAGCAGCAGGTAACACTGCAGAATAATAGGAAAATAGGAACGCGTGGATAGACAGACCATTGTAATAAAACAAAGCAGAGTTTATCAGCATGCGTTTTTTATTGTAGAGATCATTTTCAAATAAAGGGGTATTCTCCTGTGCATGCACCCACACACATTTCCACAACGGTAAATAGGAAAATACACGAGCTGTGGCAGCAAATCCGTCTTGCAAACCGAGTTTGTGTAATCCGATTGAGCATAAATGTTTTCTCATTCAATGTTAAAGTGCTTAGGCCTTGGCTGTGGTTTGAGAGATTGTGAATCAGCACATAATAATCAGATTTTATAGCATCTTACATCTCAATTACTGTAAATACCACCGTCAGGCAGCCAACACTTAAAACATCTCCACCAGAGTAGCACTCCGTCATCTTATTGTGCGATTGTCTGCAGCAGCATTGATGCCAACGTACTTTGGGTCTTTACAGCCCTGTGTGCCTGGTCTGCTGAGTCAGACTGCACAGACACTGAGTAAGCAGCGCTGCCCCGAGTCGCTCTGGTCTGACTCCCGTCTGTTGCGGAGGATACACCTCAGTGTTTACGAGGCAACCATCATCCTGTGAATGCATGCTGATTATTGAGTATAAATCCAAAAAGGTTTGATATTTTCTAAAACAGAAAGACAGAACTCCTCGCATTAGTTCCAGAGCTGTGTCTTGTGCCCAGGGACAATTGCTCAGATCTGCAGTGTCACCGTTTATCAGGGCAGCATTATGTAACACAACACCTGGTCGCTGAGTCTTTTCTCACACAAGTCTTAGCATTTGAGTTCACCATCTTTGTAGTGTTGCATTGTCCTTTAACTTTACTGAAACCATTAACTGTCCCTCATAATCAGACAGCTGTTTGTTAGTTGCAAAATGTTTTTGAATGACAAACCTTGAATCCAAAGTCAACAGAAGTAGGGCTCTATGATAAATCTATATCACATTGATTTTGAGGTTGTAGCTAGTGTGGTATCCGCAAAAGGCTGAAGGTTTTCCCCCTTATTTGTGCTTTGCGTCTCCAGCGTTTGCGTGATAGACATGTTCGCTAATCAGAACTATCGAGCCTTGCTTCCTTGGTCTGATGGCAAATCAAAAATGGTTTCAGGGGAGTTTGTGTCCTCTGTAAACAAACTCCACGTGTGCCTCGCTCTGTACAAACTGAAATGTTTAATGGTAAATGCGATGTCCTGTGGAGAATATATTTTCTGTAGGTCTGTTTATTTCCAGCCTACTGATTGGGCACCCCCAGGGTGCGTGCCACACCCTACAGGCTATTTAAAGTGGCCTGTAACACCTGCCTCATTATTTGCCTGAGGAAGACCCAGCTGGGTCGAAACGTTGCAACCCAATAAACTTTTGCAAGGATTGATGGTGTGTGGGATTTCTTTTCTGTTTCATAATGGCAAATGCGTAAAATGGCTGAGGTCCAATTATTATTTTGGGTTGAGAAAAGCATGGTGGAACTAATCCAATCCACTTTTATAGCACATTTTCTGACACAAAGTCCTGCACAGAGTACAAATTAGCCCTGATTACAAAATGATACAACCATATGTAACAATCAATCAAATAAAAATAAGATCAAATCTGTAAAAAAAATAAAGATAAATGGCGTCTATACCTCATTCAGCTGCAGGTATTGCTCGCACCGAAAGAAACATTTGTGAAACTTGGACAAACTGCAAGAAGACTTCATTTTGAACGACACAGAACATAGCATGAATGTGCTCTTTACCTCGACAGAAGGATCTTTGTTGACAGCCTTTTTGAAATAGTGTGCATGCACGAGTGATTGGGTCTGAAGACCAGAGGAGCTACAGAAGCTTAAAATCTGTATTGGTGACGAAATCATAGTTATTCAAAGCCCATATGAGATCTGGGATGACGTAAAACGTTGGTCTGACTCGCTTGTGTCTTGGGCACAAATCTGCTAAGGGAGACATTTTTTCCTATTTAATAGAAAGCCCTGGACCGTTTACACATGAAAAATGAAAGGCTTTCAAAAGTCTGGAGGCCTTCGATTATTTTGCTTCAAGGAAAGTTGGGCCAATCTCTTCTGCGAAACAGAATGTGATGATCATGCTAAATGCACAGGTCAGACATTGCCAAGCAGACTCACACATCTCTCCGTGGCTTATCGTCAAAGAGAACAGCAGAATCCTCACTGCTCACTGCAGTGCAAAGACGGGTAAGCCTTCATTGATCAGTGCCCTTATTTATTTAGTTATTTAAGGAAATGTCGTAGCTGTTGTACCACAAAATCAATATGACTCAGTGGATTTTAGCTTGATGCTCGTTTACACAAGCTGCGCAAACTTGTTTTCTTCTTTTATATCTTCTCTAAATAACAAATACATAGTCACTAGGACTTACCATGAACAAAACTGATCTTGTTTTGTGTGGGCTGACCCAGAAAGTACAGAGAAATTAGCATAAAACTAAGACCAAAAATCTGCATTTTGAAAGTTACCATGCTTACCAGCACATCATTTTCAGCTGCCCTACAGTGAAAACCGTGAAAGTCGGAGGTAGGTGAGTAAAATCACTGAATGTGTTTCTAGCTCTCACAGACCCTCATCACATCCCGACTGTTCACTTGAGAAAATTAGAAGTGCGTCTGAGCTGGCGAGACAGAGTTGCTAACACTGTGGTAATTTAGCTTCCGACTTCTGCATTCGTGTTGGAGGAAAATGTGCAATACTTAACCACAACAACGCAACAGTGCACATGGTCTGTTTTTCTGTATACAATGTAGATCTATGGGGCCAAAAGAAGTCTATTCCACCACAAAAATAACCACAGTTTTAATCTGTAAAAAAACATCTCAACTAGTAGCTTGTGTGCACCGAAAACATCTTTCTCTTCTCCACTTGTCTGCGCAGCCTCCAAATTCAGTCACCCAGGAACCAACCGAGTTTTCATTAGGCAGGCAAACATTTATCAGGCCCACTATCTCTGTGCCTGGGAACATGTTTTGTAATTTAATTTACTTCCTGTCTCTTCAGTGCGCCCGTATGTTTGGTGTGGCCTTTTCGCAGCCCAACCTGCTTCATGTTGACAGGGATAACTATTAACACAAAACACAAGCAGGCAGATGTGTGAGTGATAGGCAGTGAGTGGAAGAGGCACAGAAAGAATGAAAGAGGGAGCGTATCACCTGGTAAAAACGGTTATCGGAGTCAATACTGGAAAAATACAACAACATTGTGTATCTATTCCAAATCCAAAAGATACAGATACTTTCACTAACTTAATATAAGTGAATATGGACATGCTGTATGTCATTTGAAAGCTCTTAATCTGTAGAATTCAGTATATGAATGAGTTGTACACTACTGAGTTGTACACTATTGCAGTTAACATCAATATGCTAATGCTAGCTTCAACCAATCAAGACTGAGACCATAGAGTGTATCAATCAGTCAATCTATTTTGTAACGCCCAATATCACAACAGGAGTCATCTCGTACAGTATATATAACGATGGAGGAAGCCTGCATGGCTTTCCCCATAGTGTTCAGAGCGGGCTAATGAAGCCAATTCACGCTAGCAGTTTTGTTGTTTTGAACCACTGCCATGTTGAATTTTTAGAGCCTAATTCCATATTTGGTATTTTGGTATACGTGCGTTTCAGTCACGTGACCTCAGTGGTCAGGTCCGCCATTTTGTTGCCTGCTGGCCAGTGCAACCATGTCAACAGTCTATGCCTGTTTTATATCTATGGTCTGCACTGACTGAACCCAAGATGCTACATCTGAAAATTACACCTCAGACAGAAGAACAGAGCTGATACTTAAAGAAAACCTTTAGATTTCAAGATTCAAGATTCTTTATTGTCAAACCATGTGAATGGTTCGAAATTATGTTTCTCTCATCCTTGATTGTGGAGCGGGGGGAGGGGAAAGAGGGGAGGGAGGGAGGAGAGGGAGTTCAGCTTCCCGATGGCCCTGTGTACGAAACTGTTCCTCAGTCGACTGGAACTGACCTGTAGATTCCGCAGTTTCCTCCCTGAAGGCATCACCCTGAAGAGACTGTGTGATGGGTGCGAGGGTCCCTGGCCATTTTGATGGCTTTGCGGGTGAGACGGGTGGAGTACATGTCCTTAATAGAGGGGCTCCACAGATCTTCTCCGCAGCTCTCACGATGCGCTGGAGGCTCCTTCGACAGGAGGCAGCGCCGTGCAACACAGTGATGGAGCTGGTCAGGATGCTCTCTATAGTCCCTCTGTAGAAGTTGGACATAACGGAGGCTGGGACTCTGGCTCTTCTCAACTTGCGGAGAAAGTAGAGACGTTGATTACTTTTCTTGACCAGTGATGTGGTGTGCATGGTCCAGGAGAGCTTCTCTGTGATGTGCACACCCAGGAACTTAGTGCTGGTCACCCTCTCAACTGCAGCACCGTTGATTGTTAGAGGAGCATGCTGGACCCGCGCTCTTCGAAAGTCCACAACAATCTCTTTTGTCTTCTCCACATTTAGAGAGAGATTGTTCTGTGTGCACCACATGACCAGACTGCTCACCTCACTCCTGTAGTTTGACTCGTCTCTGTTGCTTATGAGACCCACCACTGT
>OMNZ01013455.1:0-10391 GCA_900303255.1 Lesueurigobius sanzi | reverse complement strand
GTTGGTTGTAGGGCTGCAACGATTAATCGATTAATCAATTACTCGATTAACTATTTTAGTAATCGATTAATCGCTTTCTTTGCAGAATTGTCTAATTTGAGCCAAAAAATAAATAAGTTAGTATTTTTGACAAAAACCCTGTCTCTTTAAAAGGTAGGGTGAATATTTTACACAGATCATGTCATGTAAACATGTCCAAATCTAATATGTAGATGATGTGAAAGTTATTAATGTTTAACATTCATTATTTTGGTTCTCAGGAGTCAGGACACTCACTCACAATCCGTGTCTTTAGGGACAAACTAATGAGAAATTAAGAATAAATAGTGTTATTTCTATCAATCCTCCTTTCAAAATGTGCTCTAAAGACATGAAATATAGTTTTTCATCCATTTCCATGCATCCATTTTCTTCCGCTTTATCCGGGGTCGGGTCGCGGAGGCAACAGTCCGAGCAGAGATGCCCAGACTTCCCGATCCGCGCACACCTCATCCAGCTCTTCCTGGGGGATCCCAAGGCGTTCCCAGGCCAGGGAGGAGGCCCCGGGGAAGATAGTTTTTCAATACAATTGAAATACTTATCCGATTACTCGATTAATCAATGTAAATAATCGATAGATGAATCAATTACTAAAATAATCGATAGTTGCAGCCCTACTTGAATGCATATTTAATTTACAGTATACATATTTAAACCATAATAATAATCAAATAAAATGACCACAGTATGCCGTCGTGTGCAAGCTCGCAAAGAAAAAAAAAAAAAAACTCTTTCCATCTGTGCTTGTTTAGATATTGTCCCATTACATTTCGGAATCACCATCTTGTGTATACATTCCTGTGCCTGTACACAGACTAAAGGGACTATAGATTACCATGCTGAAGTAGGGCAGCGCTCCCAGGAGGGACCGGCTCCTCGCCTTCACAATGACACTGTGGTGAATACTCCCACTCCAACATTAAAGCGCCGCAGCTGCAGTACATTTCACTGGAACATCTGGTCCTGTCGGCTTACAGCTCCGAGAGTAGACCGAGTGTCAAACCATGGCTTTTTTCTTTAAGGGAACTGCCAAATTGTTTACATAGCATGTCAACGTTTATGTGTGGTGTGCGCGAGGCTGGGGCTCCCCGTGAGCTAACCAAATGTTTGTTGTTGGAGGCAGTCAAGCAGGAAGTCTTGAATGATCAATTAGACAGGGTTTACTTGTGTCAACTGGTACTTGAAAATTTGAACACGCCATTGTATTAATTGGACTAAGTATCCATTTCCTGACCGAATTATTACAGACGTCTAAAACAGCCTAAAACTTCAAAATGCAGATAAGTTAATTTATAGTCATGATTTTGCTAATTTAGTTCCATTTTAGCCTTGTTTTCTAATCTTGTTTTGACACAAATTATATTGTTTATGGGCTCTCTCCTCTCTCTTCAGCTGTATGCAAGTAGAAATAGAGCTGTCAATGGAAGGCTAATAATTCAATGATAATCCAGACCAGGGGTGTCAAACATAAAGAGGGTTTCGGAGTTATGACATTTTAAAGAAATAACCAAAATGCTCAATTCAGCCACTAGGGGGCAGCCAAAACACCTGTCCAGCAGAGGGCACTGACACTGTCTTATGGCCATACGCATTTGCTCTGCCTGATCCTGTGATATTTCTGAAGCTAAGCAGGGCAGGGCCTGGTCAGGGCTGTGATGGGAGACTGTTGGGGGAAAGGCTAATACCATGAAGCCTGGTTGTTACAGTACCATTTTAAAAGCTACAAAAACAGCAGTGAGAGGCTGCAGGATACAGATAGTCAATAAATAAATAAAACAATGGATAAATAAATATAATACATTTTAATTAATACCAGCTTTAAAATTGTGAGGGTTGTAATGATAATGTAGCCTGTGATGCAATTTTGTTTATTTGTGTCATTGTGTAATAAGACTGACTAAAATAGAATATGTTCATCTAAAATACACCAGATTACACTAAATAACATTCAAAAAACATATTTTCACCTTAACATTTCTAAAAACTCCTGGCTGTGACGCTGGTGACACAGGCTGTAATACAAGTGTAAGCCATTAGAATTATTTATTAGGCTACAGTCCTGTACAGCTTTATCCAATTGTATAATATTGATTAAATGAGGTGAATCAATACAGGTCATTATTGTTATTCATCTATTTAAAAAAATGTGTTATTAATATAATGATTTTCCTGTTTACAATATATGCGGCCCTCGACCCAAAATGAGTTTGACCCCCCTGGTCCAGACTAAATCAAACAAGGTTTAGTAAGGCAGCCAGACCTAAACATTATAGCTGCAACCCAGAGGCCACTGAGTCGTTTCGTCAGACTCATGCCACTCTTTCCAATGTGATCAATGAGTGACTGATGATCCAAGTACTGTATAACTAACAAAGCTGAATGATTGATTAGAAAAAAAAAACCCCGGTGTTTTTGCATGGCTCCGCCTCATTAACCTCAAACCGCGTAATCTACCCCCGCTTCGTCCAAATGCTTTTTTTTCCTTACATTGACCGATCTCTTTTCCACTACTTCGCCATACTACATAGATGTAAACGGATGGCATTACCGACAGGAAAGCAGCCTCATCAATCCACAAAACTATTTAGAAAAATGGAGTTTGCTAATGTGAATCTATGACGCTGGAGGTAAATGAGCTGAGGCATGCCAAGCACAACCTTTTTTGCTGGAAATGAACGGCCTTGCCTTTCCTGCGCACGTCTCCCGCACATTTCTCAGCCTAATGTCTACGTCTACCAGTTTTTATCAATGCCCCCCCCCCAGTGACACATCGTAATTGGCCGAGACCATGTTTGTCTAACAACCAGTGGGATATCAATATGCATCTCCCCCCCTCATCCCGGACATGCCTTAACGCCGCTTTGTTCCGATGGCTTTTGTGGACCATAGATTTCCATTTAGAAGCACAGTGTAGACTTTGTTTAACCAAAGTAATCACAAGCCCTGAAAGTGGGCCGGGTAAAGAGACGGGCCACCGACGGCAAAAGAGATATGCTTTGTGATTGACAAAGCACTTTAGCGTCAATGCTAATCAAACACAAGGTCAGAGGTTAAAATGATGACTTCCAATAATACCCAATTGACCTTTTTAGTGTTCCCTATGGAATCAGATTTGAGACAAAACTATTCAAATTTCTTTTAAAAGAATCTCAAATAAAACATATATTTTTGGGGATTTCATAGGATATTATTTTCATTCCAACATAAAAATAAACAATAAAAAATAAAAAAACTATGGAATGCTAAACATGAAGAATAAAACTTGTTATTCAATAAATAAATAAATAAAAATTCACTTAAAAATAATGTATATAACATGTTTTAAAAGTTCTTATTTCAATGTTAATAGTAACATTTTTTGTTGTTGTTTTCCTTATTTTTCCTTATTAGTGTTTCTTTGCTTTTGACTTGCAAAGTTTTGCTTTTGGTGAAAAGCTGATGTTAAAGCATGGCCAAAAGCTTAGCAGGGCTAAAGGCTAAATACGAAGTCACTGAGTCCTTCAGCCAATGAGACGGCACTATTCTAAGGCCCGCCTCCCTATCAGCTTTTCAGCAAAAGCAAACATTCAAGATTCAAAAGCAAAACTTTGAGAATCAACTGCAAAAAAAATCTAATGCAAAAGAGGGGGAAAAAAAACACATTTTTTACTATATATAGATAATTATTATTATTTTTTTGGTTGGAATGAAAATAATATCCTATGAAATCCCCAAAAATATATTATAGTTCATTTTTTATTTGAGTTCCTTTAAAAGTAATTTGAATAGTTTTGTCTCAAATCTGATTCCATAGTTCCCCAACAACAATACTGAGCTTGAGTGTTGCTCTGAGCTGTATTGAACACGATGCATTTGCTTTACTCAAATTGCAGCTTTGATTAAAGAGGGACATTCATGTTCTGAACATGTCTTGCCCCGGACTCAAAAGACTCAAAGAGCTTTTTTGGTCTGCTCTATTTGTGTGAGACCACAATATTTTACTGCACAATACCAGAAAGCTTTTAACCTCTTAAACCCCAACAGGTGCCCAATTTGGGTCCTGGGGAAGGAAAGAGACAGAGAGAGGGGAAGGAGAGCTCGAGAAGAAGGAAAGAGGGAGAGAGGAAGAAGAGGGGAGGGAGAAAGAGAGGTAATAGAGAGGAAGGAAAGCGACAGAGAGAAGGGAAGTAGAGAGGGAGAGAAAGGAGAGAGATTTTAGTGCCCAATTTGGGTCCTTTAGGGTTTAAGAGGTTAATGAATATTGTTAATGCAGCAAATAATGTTAGTAAATAGGTTCACTAGGGGCCCCAAGCAGAAATATTTGCTCCCTTTCCTTTGTACTTCCCAATGCTGGCTGTTATATTGTGCAACACTGGCCACCCCCATTGAGCAGTAAGAACAGATTAACCATGGTCAAGTGTACATAATGGCAGTATTTCCAAACTTCTCATCGCTGCTTGACGTAGATATCACAGTTCACAAACAATTCAATTAGCTTCAGAGCTGCCATTTATGGTTTAGCCATATCAAATTAACATTTTCATGGGCCATTGCCCCACTTCCGACACTCCTTGCATCTAAACCCCTGTTAATTGTGACCAGCCACCCCCGTTTACACACAAACTACCCAGCTATCAACACAGACTTGTTTTAATCTGAATTTAAATGGCTTCATTTACTTTGCCTCTCGAACATTCCACAGGAAACACTGCTAGTTACTGCGATGTGAGAGTCAAAGGATCCAGCAAATGAATCTTAAGATCTTAATGTGTGAAACAATAAGCTATAAAAGTCCTATGTGTAATTCTGCAAACAATGCTGTTGAAAAAAAAAAAACACATTACAACAAGAGAGAGAGTGTTAATGATTCTTTGAGTGCAATTTCAGATGAAGACTCTCCAGAGGGGAAAGAGGGATGCTGCTAAAAATAGACAGGAAAAATCAGAGGAACTGCCAGAAGAGAAACAAGTTGAAACTTTTAGGGGAGTTCAGAGAATAAAAAGCTGCTAATTAGTGAGAGAAGCTTGATCGACAGTAGCAACAAGACAGACAACATCATATGCTCTCTTCAAAGGCGGCTGACGGAATATGACATGTAAATAGGGCACGGATGGAGTTGTGACGTGCTTCAAATCCAGACTTGGAAGTTAATACTGCAGTATGGCTTTGAAAGCAATCGCGAGAACTCGGGTATAGAAACTGGAATAACTGCATCCAATGAACAAAAAAATAATAATAATAATTGGCCGATCAATTCATAACTTTCAATTCCAAATCTTGTTTAGGCTCTCATAGAAATACAGTATGTCATGTTTCAGAAGTTTTTATTGCGTAAGAATTCTGAACACTATAGACGACAAAGGTCTACTAACGCTTGTAATGCTAATTGACTAATATGAAATAATGTATATCCTAGGGCTGTGCAATTAATTGAATTTTGATCACGATTTCGATTCTTGAGCCAAACGATCTCCAAATTAATAAAATCGAGTTGGAACGATTGTTTTTTTTTTTCGTTTTTGCACGATTCTTTTGACATTTGAAACTCATGTTTTTGCTTCTGAACTCAGGTAATTAGACACATTTCTACAGTTTCTTTTTTTTGAAATGCTCAATAAATGCTCATTTTATTTTCAAACTCAAAAAGAATCGTTGGAAGAATCACGATTTCAATCTTGAACAAAAAAAATCGTGATTCTCATTTTTTCCAAAATCGAGCAGCCCTAGTATATCCATAGGTTAATTTAGAGCAGGCATACCCACAGTGCCAATTTTTGGTGGCCCAAAATCTTCTTGTTGAATTGGCACATGTCGTCAGAGATGTTGCTTTTCTGCAGGTTTAACAGGTTTTCTGCACAATTAAAGCCTCAAATACTTTATTTTAATTGTGAGACAGGTTCCAGACTAACTAAAGGTGTGGGGAGAAGGTTTAAACCTCTCTTTAAATCAACCCAGTTGAATTTTGGACTGCGCTGGCCACCGATCTGTGGCCCTCCATGCCGTACCCACTTCAATATGTGGCCCTCGATGAAAAAAGTTTAGACACCCCTGATTTAGAGTATGTCATACAGTTACTTTGCATATTGCTAACATTTCATTCTGTGCGACTCATGATGCCGCTGCTGGCCACTCGATGCTATTCAGAATCAAAATAATCATTGAACGCGCTGGTACCAAAACGGAAATAAATAAATAAAGTGGGGAAGAATATGCAAAGAAAACAACATAGACGTGGTTTTGGCAGGCAGGACTCACCCAGAGCGGCGGGAGCGAAGAGGCTGGCGAAGACTAGCAGCCGTGCGGTCCACATGGCCTCCTCCTCTTACCGCCCGCTGCTTGACGTCCCAGTAGAGTTCAGTGCGCAAGTCCTTTTGTTTGGCAAACGCCTTTGATTCCGATGATTCCTCTGCGGTGCCGTTCCACTAGCACCACTCGCTTATCCCGCCGGACCACAAAAACCGCCAATGCCAGATGCCGCTTCAGAATCTGCAATGACACAAAAATAAAACGCATTTTAAGAGATAATTCCGGTGTTAGGGATCACAATGAATCATGCTTTTTATGAGAACAATGGTGCATATTTTCCAGTAAGAACAACACAACAGATGGCTGCACCGCGGCTTTATCATCAGTCCGTATGGCTTTGTGGGTTGCAAGTTGTCGTCAAGTGACACTAAGCAAGTTGCTCAATCTCCAGTCATGCGGGCGCTCATACTGGGTGTGATCAAGCGCACCAGCGAATGTATTTTGGGATCTTGTGTTGTTGTTTTGTTCACTGACGTGTTAACTCCCCCACCTTGGCCACAAATCACCCCCACAGTGTGGCGAGAAGGAAGTGTAAGAAGCTATAGCTGGGAGTGTGTTAAAGCAACATGCCTCAAATCCCATTTGAGTATTTCTTTTAGCCCGCCAGTAATTGACATAAGAATCACAGCAGTCGTCGTCTTCCTACAGGCACCGGTCGTAACGCCACAGTTTGAGCTTTGGCACCTGCACAACTACTTGCACAACCTTAAAAGAAATATCCCACACAATGAAAATGTCAAACAAGAGGTGCAGCCTTAATGGAATTACCTCTCAGCTACTGAGACCTAAAATGAAAGCAACAAGAGGAAAAAAATCAAATTGGGCTGTATTTACATGGCACGGCTCATTTGTGTTGTGTAAAGGAAAAAATTAAGGTTGTTATTTTTAGTGCAACTTAGCTCAAAAGGTCTAAAGAAACAAACAGTGGAACATATATTTTAGGAGTCTGTAAGGTGCTTAATAATATTATATTAAAGGGACTCTACGGAAGTTAAAATTAAAAAAATAATATATTTTCCACCCCCTACATGCTCCAGCAATGGCCCGCGCTCAATGTTGGGGAGTAACTAAATACATGTATTTAAAATACTTATTCAGAATACACATTTAGAGTAACTGTATTCAGGTACAAATACTCTCTCATTTGAGGGTATTTCGAATAACGTTACTTTTCAAATATCAAAGGAATACAGAGAGAGAGAGAGGAAGGAGAGAGAGAGAGGAAGGAGAGAGGGAGAGGAAGGAGAGAGAGAGAGAGAAGGAGGAGACAGGGAGAGAGAGAGAGAGAGCAAGAAAGAAAAGAAAAGAAGAGAGAGCGAAAGATGATAGAGAAAGAAGAGAAACAGTTGGTGTAAAAGTGTTGCTACATATTTTTAATCTTTCACCATATTTATACACAAATATAAAGCAAATCAAGGTGAAAGTATCTAAGTATTCAGAATACAGTACTCTGATTGGGCAAAGTAACTGATTACGTTACAAAATACATTTTAAGACAAGTATTCAGTATTCTGTAACTGAATACAATTTCAAAGTATTCTCCCCAACACTGCCCGCGCTGTACTGTGAGCCCACACCTATCCCACTCTATTGCCGCTATAAGCCTGCACCGTCGCTCTAAAGTTGCGTGTTGGGGCCGAGGCAGCAGTCATTCACCAGCTTAACATGGAGACTGCAGTTACGCGGACGGCCAGAGGTGGCAGTCACGAGTATGAAAATGGACAACCTCCGTTTTAGTCCCTTTAACTAATTCCTAGGTAAACAAAGTCACACAGTTACACAAGTGTCATTGAAGCGCTGCCATTTCCGTTACATAAAAGTAGCTCAAGGGGTTAAGAAAAAGTAGGAGATCCCTGATCCCTGGTTTTCAATTATTAGATAGAGTCAATTGACGAAGTAAATGTAGCTACTCGTTTCCTAAAACCAGAATCTATGAGAGTGAAGACTTGGAAAAACTACAAAGTATCCTTCCTACAGCACACACCATCACCACTAAGCCATTGTGCCTTGAAATGACCTGCTAACATCAAATCCATTGTGATTCATCCATGTTAGCCTTTTGCTGTTATTAGCACTTTAGGATGTATGAACAAAATGCCAGATAAAAATATGGTGCATGAAATGTGACGGCCCCTTGTCCTTGTGATGAAACAGTTGGAAGCCTGCGCAATACATTCTGATGAGATTATCCCCATTAAACCCCATATCATAATATTAAGGTTAAGTCAGCTTTAATGATTGGGCCGCGCAAGAGCTATATAATCTACCATCAGTCATGATCCAGCGCACATAACGCTGCAGCGGCCCACGTGTGAATGGGCCATGCTCTATAGTCAGGCTGCCCTGCGTTCAATATGGCGCAAGGCTATTCCTCTGTGGGACAGTTGGGTTGCAAAAGGTCAAAATGGCAGAGAGGACAGAGCAAGAGGGAATGTGGCCACGGATTCCCCAACCGTATAAATCTCACAGTGCAGAGATGGGTTCATATTTGATGTAGACTTTGCCAGAAGGCCACGGAGCAGGTTGTCATCCAGGATTTATAATGCTGTCACTAATCCATGGTAAAAGCCCGAGGACTAGATTATAGTAAACTAGTATTCTGGGATCAAGCATTAATGGGTTTACGAGGAAAGAGAAATAAACAGGCAAATTGAGGTTCAAAAGAAAATGTACGTGGAAATGCAAGCTACTCCGTTCCATTATTCAAAAAGTACTTTCCTCAGACAGGTTTTCTTTTCAGACCTAGATGATAGAGCCAGAACTTGTGTGCTTTCATACAATACTTTGCCAAACTAGGGAAGATGTGGTTGTCAGCGGCAATGTTTTTTTTTTTCTTCTTTATTTCTGTCTAGGGTGTGATTATGTATTGAATTTTGCATTTGAGGTGCTATTGCTGCCTTCACTTCTTTAATATATGCTGCACGTCAAGAGCTGGAAGACATTAAACAGTGATGCGAACGACTATATTTGATCAAAGCAATATCCTTGTGAGTAAACCGGTCTTTTAATAAAACGCCCTGACAGCTCTGGCAGCGGTAAATAAAACGCGACTTCAGATCTGATACAGTGGCTCCCATGACAACAAGAAAACAATGCATTATTTCAGAAATTATCACATGCTTTTAACAAACAGTAAGTGGGACTTTTACAGTAGTGATTTGGGAGTTCATTGCACCATGGACTTTCAATACAGAGAGGCAGACTATACATTTTCAGCCTGGTAAGCCTGCCTGACTCCAAGTATGATTGGAAGACAGTCTGGGATTGCGTCATTGGCTGCTCATTGGCTGCTCATTGGCTGCTCATTGGCTGCTCATTGGCTGGTCAGAACGCTACCAGACCAATCACAGCAGGGAAGGGGAGAGTTAGCGATGCGTCATTTTCAAGGTCTATCTAGAACAGGGGTGTCAAACTCATGTTGGGTCGAGGGCCGAAATTTACCTAGGACGGCGGCTCGCGGGCCGCATACGTAAACAGGAAAATACTATTACAAACACATTTTCAAATAAATAAATAACAATAATGAGCTGTATTGATTCACCTCATTTAATCAATATTATAAAATTGGACAAAGCCCTACAGGACTGTGGCCTAATAAATAATTCTAATGGCTTACAAGCCTGTGTCACCAGCGCCATAGCCAGGAGTTTAGAAATGGTAAGGTGAAAATATGTTTATCTGGGGGGTCTGGGAGTCCTCCCCCAGGAAATTTTGAATTACACAGATGTAATTTAGTGCAATCTGGTGTATTTTAGATGAACATATTCTATTATAATCAGTCTTATTACACAATGACACAAATAAACAAAATTAGAACACAGGCTCATTATTATTACAACCCTCACAAGTTTAAAGCTGGTAATAATTTAAATGTATTATATTTATTCATCCATTGTTTATTTATTTATTGACTGTCTGTGTCCTGTAGCCTCACACTGCTGTGGAGTGGCCAATAAAACACTGAAAGCAAAAGTTTTACTAGTAACAGAACACCTGCTGTTTTTGTAGCTTTTATAATGGTGCTGTAACAGTAGGCTTCCTGGTATTAGCTTTTCCCCGGAGGTCTC
>OMNZ01013453.1:0-23074 GCA_900303255.1 Lesueurigobius sanzi | reverse complement strand
CATCATGCTATGGGGCTGCTTTTCTTCAGCAGGGACTGGGAAGATTGTAAGAATAGTTGGGAAGATGGATGGAGCCAAATACAGGGACATTTTGGAGGAAAACCTGCTAGAGTCAGCAAGAGAATTGAGGCTGGGGCGAAGATTCACCTTCCAGCAGGACAATGACCCTAAACACAAAGCTAAATCTACAATGGAATGGTTTAAAACAAAACATATTCATGTGTTAGAATGGCCCAGTCAAAGTCCAGACCTAAATCCAATAGAAAATCTGTGGAAAGACCTGAAAACTGCTGTTCACAAACGCTCTCCATCTAATTTGACAGAGCTTGAGTTGTTTTGTAAAGAGGAATGGGCTACACTTTCTGTCTCTAGATGTGCAAATCTTGTAGAGTCATACCCCAAAAGACTTGCTGCTGTTATTGCAGCAAAAGGGGGTTCCACAAAGTATTAACTCATGCTGTATGAATACTTGTGCATGCCAGACTTTTCGGTTTTCTATTTTTTGAAAAATAACAGAATCATGTATCATTTTGCTTTCACTTCACAGTTGTCTGTCACTTGTGTGTGAACTTTCAGTAAAAAATTCAAAATAAAATATTTATGTTTATGGTTGTAAACATGACAAAATGTGCAAAAGTTCAAGGTGTATTAGTACTTACGAGACGCACTGTAGTTGCAGAAAACTGAAAACTTTACATGTATATTGCAATGTGAGATATACTAGACACAAAGTGCTCAGGAAGTCAGTATTACAGAAATAGTTTTTGAGGGAAGGTGCTCTTTGGCGTTTGGGGAACAGAAACTTAAGAGAAAACAAAAACAAAGAACCAAGGCACTCTTCCCACACTATAATGCTTTATTTACATTTTCTTAAAAGCCTTTATTGTACTGGGCTAATGCATATACAATTATTTTAAAACATTTTGCTGCAATCAGACTGACTGATTCACTCCCTGTTTTCAAATCTCTCCTGAAAACATATTTCTTTTGTTTGGCATTTGACCCACTGGAGAGTTGACTTTTACTGTACTTTTTTTTTTTTTTGCTCATGTAATGTTTTATGTTTTGTGTGCAGCACTTTGGTCAACTATAAATAAAGTTGGATTGGATTGGATTCTTCCCGCATATCGGTTCCAACAAAGCCTTTCTCAAGAAGTATATCGTATTGTATTCCGTCACTTTGAGAAGAATATTGTATTCTGAATACTTAGAATACTTGGAAATGCGACATGACGAAGAAAGTGTCCATCTGTATTATATGTATGCATGCAGCATATGCTTAAAACCATGGGTCATATGCTTGTCGCCCCAATTAGCAGATTACAAATGCACATCGTGAGCATAGCAGATCACTAACCTTTTCCCTCCATTTCTCTCATGATTTCACGCAATAGGAAGCTTTAATTGAATGATTGTTACTCAAAATGAGTACTCTAAATACATGTATTCGGTTACTACCCATCACTGTATAATGGAGGGAAAACATAATAGTTAAAAAAAAAAAAAAAAATCCCTTTCCTAGGCTTGAACATCTGGAGTGAAGGAAAACACCTTAAGCCGCTCTGATTATAATCACACTCTGCCTTCAGCCGTGACAAAATGACACTTAAAACACCACCCTTACCATAACACACTTATGTGGAACAATAATACGGCTTAAGTCCCCTCTTTATTAGATAAGGCAAAGCACTGATAGGGGCTGGTGATGTGAGGACTTTAGCCTGGGAGTTACACGCCACCTCGATAACCAAACATGTCTTGTTTTCTTCTAACCCCTTTAGCTAATTTGTTTGTGGATCTATTCAATTCTCATAATTTCATCCTAAACTCTCCTCTTAAACCTTGACCCCCCTGCATTATTGTGGAGGCCTGTGAGGTTGGGGTTGCAGGCTGGGTGGCCGGACAGCGCAGGGAGGGAGGGAGGCAGGAGGAGAGGGAAGGCCGCGCAGACCATTCGGGATCTGTTTACACAAATGGGGAGGGGGGCTTTTTGGTGGGAGATAAAAGTTATAACGACATTGAAGTGGCGCTCTCATCGTCTCTGGAAAGCCTCTCGCTCAGCCTCCTCTTTTGTCACTTCAACAGATGTTTAGTACAAACAGTTAATGTGCTTTTATTTCCGTTATCTTCTTAATACTATAAGTCTCTTTGAGCCATATCACAGACAGATCTTGGCGCTCACTTCAATCACAGGACAAGTTTATTGTGCGTCCAACGAGCGAAGGGGAACATGCTGACCTTTGAGACCGTGTTTATACAGGTTACGTGAAAGTGAATGTAAAATTGGCTCACTCGCTTTAGAAGAAAAAATTATCTAGTTTAGCTTTAGTTTCAGTCCAGCAGCTCTTCATTACAACTAAATATAAAAATCTGAGATACTACTCCTACCTTTTTCTGTACCATGTAATGAGTTCATGTAGAATAACCTGTTCCTGTCATTTGCACTCACAGCTTCCGCTTCATGTACATTTGTAAACCCACCCATTCACAATGTTGTTTTGTCGATAGGGCATGTATATTTTGTATATAAAGAGTTAGCTATTTTACAATATCTTCTTCTATTTTTTTTATCTTTATCTAGTTTTATTGCATGCTCTTATAATTGTATGAATTATTTATTATTATTACAAGTTTATGTTTCATGTTGCACGATCGCACCGAAGAAAATTCCTAGTGACAGTGCCAATGACACCTATTCTGATTCTGAATAGTCCTTCTCCATCTTTCAAATTATTATTACTGATTGCATTCTGTTTCAATTTTAGGGTCTGTAATGGGTCGTTGCATTGTTAAAAAGTACTACCCCCTCCGCTTTAGTGTCAATAACATCACCACTCACTCTGACAAACAGCCCTCTTAACTTTTAAAATTGCATCCGGTACTTCCTATAACATGTCCATTAGTTTTCCTATTGTGAGAGGCAGACTTACAGACACATAAGGCGAGCACATACCGTGTGCTTGTCAACCTAATTCCAAAGAGGCATGTAAAAATCAAGCCCTCTATCTATGACCCAATGTCTGTCCGCTTAAACCTCTCCTCGGTAATCCCTTTAGTGTTCAATTAATCCACTCAGTGCTGTTCCAACTTTGTATTACACACTGATTTGTATAACCCCTCTCCTATAAGCTGCCTGTATCTATGTTAGCTCAGCCCCTGCCTCCGTAGCCTTTACCATCACCTCCGCTCGCAAACAGCCGAGCGGGTACACAGAGGAGAGCGCGAGGGAGGGTCATCAAACGTGATGAATGCCTTTCTACGAAAAAGCTGCATGGAATGTCCTTGACTTTAATCAAAATTATTTGTTTTTGGGGCGGCGTGTCTGTTGTCTCATGCGCTCATGTCCACTGATAGCCTGACATTAATGACACCATAAATCAGAGCGAGTGACACTGGGGTTTTTGCTAATGTTTCAGGGCCGCAGCAGAGATGGCGGTCACTGAGGAGGAGGATGAGGAGGAGAGAAGAAGATTGTGTTATGGAATGCCAGATTATGTGGGAGTTAACTAGGCCCTTGAGAAACAAATGGGTCTAGGCCAAAGCCAAGAAAATCAAAGCAAGGCCACTCTTCCATGCACGATGCTGATGCAAGTTTGTTTGTTGAGGATATTTGAGACACTTCTAGAACCTCCTGCTCACAGCTGATTCTGCTCATATTTCCCTCCTATCTGTTCAAAGGCCACATAAGAACATTTGTACTTCACAGGCATCAAATGTTGGAGCCAAACACAGGCGATAAGCAACTCTCGGTGGATATATGAATGCCATGATTCTTCCCTGCTATCCCTCATCCCTCCCTAAGATAGTCTCACATAAACACACAAGTCTTCTCTGGGCTCGGATCTAAACAAATGTGACATGATTGATTTGAAAGAGGCTCGCTGATAACTGTTCATCAGCCAGTGCTCTGAGAACAGCAGGGTCCTGAAACCTTCACCCCAGTAACGCGCTGAAAACACTCTTTTTGATGAAGCTCATTAACTTGCATTATTTTTTTGTACAAAATTGTTTATTTTGAAAAAAAGGCAGAGGAAATATACTGTAGAACTACAATATGGTTTAACCTAATTATAAACATTGAGGCTGAGTTGTAGCCTGGCAAGCCCGCCTGGCTTCCTCCATGTATTACTGTATTAGATACATGTCTTCCCATGAGGAAGTTAGGCTGGCGTGCTAGGCTAATCAAGTTGGACCATTCTTTGTTATGGACAGATTTTTTTGTTCTCTTCTAGTGGGTTTATTATTTCACTTTTCACCTCTGAGGTCACCAGAGCATTGCATCTATTACAAAAAAGCAAGATCTGAGGCATAATATGCCCTGAAGAAGGCCACTGCGCTGGTAGAAACGCGTTGGTCATGTCCCTGCTGTTGTACTAAAGGACCTTTACACATAGCCAGAGTGCCTCGGATCTTGCTTTTTTCTATTTTTATCTTACATACCTCCTTGATCCTCGAAGAGCACCTGCTTTTTACTCATTTGGACTCTGATGCACTCGCCTTCCTCTGTCATTGTCATTGCATCTATTACTTGCTGGGCAATGAGTGTATATTCATGCTACTTCGACTTCAGATGTCTTTTTGGCTTTGATACGATCTAGAAAACAATTTTAAATGTTTAAGACGGAGTCAACAGTAACAAAATTTTACATATTTACTAAATTAATCATATACACCGATATGCATCCTATCCAATACAGTCAAATCCAAAATTGATCAGGTTATGAAAACATCTTACATTTCTGAAATTGCTTCCAAATGGGACATTTCACACTGCATGTTTTGCTTGTACTGTATTGACTGAATCACAGTAAAACGCTCTGCCCTGCAAGACTCTAATTTGAAATGTGACACTTGATAAGTAGCACGGTAAGTGGTGTGTGGCTTTGCTCCTGTCACAGTCAATGCAAAACTAAGCAGCGGTACATAGATCACAATCACAGGGGCTGTTTGGTTGAATCGCACATTGCCAAGAGAAAGCTATCTAGACAGACAGTGGCTGCCAAAAAGAGTGTGCATTTCTAATCCCTAGATGTCTCATAGGCGCAACAAATCTTATCTATCTACATGCTGTCAAAAAATGTCACTGCCATATCAAATGGAGGAGATGATACCTGAAGGAGAGGTGCTGTAGGGAGAGGAAATATACAACAATGCACATAGCCACCAGTGTGCACGCTAGCTTACACCTTAACCCGAATGCACCGGGGAGACATAGAGCTGTCGCGAGTTGACAAACAAATGACAGACAAATGACATGTTGGAACACCTCCAGCAGGCCTGATAGTAATCGCCATGTGAGATTGTGCCAATAGCATCTCTTATGGAGAGCGGGGGGGGGGGGCGAGGGGGAGGAGAGGGGCAGGCGGGAGGCAGAGAGCAAGGCCTGTGTGTCATTTTTACACAAACAAAACCGCTGCCAAACACCGGATCTGATTGCTTCCACCGCCGTCAACTGTGTCCAATCTAATCTGTCTGTCAATCTGGGTAGCAGGGAGCGAGGTTAAAGAAGGAATGATGGAATAGTGGGATGGATAAGAAAAAGACCTAGGCTAAAACTGTTTCGAGAAGGTTTGGTTGCCATTGTGAAATATTTCGGATTAACAGTCGTGGATTTGCCATTTTTGTAGATACCTCGTGTGTTCCTCTTTGCCGTTGGTGTCACTTGGTGTTACTTGCACGTTTGTAATTATGGCTGCATGTGTTTGTGGAGTGTGTTACAGCGGGCTAGGTGTCATGTATCCAGCGGTGAAACTGCCAGATAATTGGCATCACGGTCAGACTCTCGGCAGTCGGCGCTGACCCGAGTGCTGCATGCGAAAAAGTGAGACGAGGGGACTGTGCACCTAATGACAGAGAGACCGGCTACATATATAATACAAAAAAACATGCATGTGGTTTATTTATGAGTCTATGAGTGAGAATATGAATATGGTGAGTTAATGCTAATGTAATGTGGTCTCCCAAAAGAAATGGAGCGGTGTAATGTTCTAATGTTAACCAGAAATGATTTCATACAAACGCTAGTGTAAGCATGTAAGATAAGAGGTAAAGAAACATTTCAAGGGCAGTATAGTCATTTAAAAAAATAATTAATATTTTGGTAACACTTTATAACAACAACACCTTATTTAGACTTAATAAATGTTGAATTAACACTTCATTAAATTCATTATGAACAATTCATTCATGAATTAATCAATTTATTTGTATAATGCCCAGTGTCACAAAAAAAAGCTTTGTCCCATAGGGAGTGTTTCCCAACCAGGGGTACGGGGGAACTCGAAAGCTTAGCAGGGGGTACTTGGAATCATTTCAGATTAAAAATAAAATAAAACTGAATTATATTTTTGATTCTTATGTTCAAAGAAAAGCTATTTAAAAACATTTAAGAGCTAAGAGTGAGAGTTTGAGTGTTGTGTACCTGATAAATAGGAGTTATATTAATTCCCTTTGTAACTAATCAACAAAACCATCAAGGCAGGGGGACTCGGAGTATAAATGAAAGGCCAAGGGGTAGGCGAGACAGAAAAGGTTGGGAACCACTGCCATAGGGCACACATTCAAACACATGAAACAATGTCCAAACAATGTAAAAATGCATTCCATCCTTGAGTCCACCATTTAGAGGCAGGACGAAAGGTCTATGTCCACGATTCACGAAAGGGTCTCAGTCAACGGGTCGTCCTGAAACAAGAGAGAGATAGGGGGACACGATGTGAATAGCAATTAACGGATAAAAAAGGTAAAATATATACATAATTCATACTCTTAAGAACAAGAGGATAGGGCTCAGTGTACAGTACTTCCCCCAGCGTCATAAAGCAGCCGTAGGTTATTAGTGCCTACCCCGTTTCAAATGAAAAAGCCATTTGAAAGGGGCAATGAATATACAGCCATATACAGATTGAATATATTCTGTTATGTTATTTTAATTTAAGTGTGATTAATAATTATGTAATTATGAAGCAATCATTTATAACTGCATACATAGATATATTAGACTATGAGCAAACCACATATTAATGAGTAATAAGTGTATAAATATTTATAAACTAATACCGCAATGCATGACTTATTCAGGCAGTTACTAACAGTTAAGTGTTTTTTAAGTATTTAGGCTTTATTACATATCATCTATTATATGCAGTTATAAATGGTTACTTCTTAATTACTTAAATAATAATGAATAAGTGAAGTATGTGAAGCCCTATTACTTTCAAGTGAGGCATTAGGCTAATTAACTGTAGTAGCTAAATAGTTACTAAGTGTTAGGAATTGTTCATGATGAATCATTTTTTTTCAGTCTAAACACGGTGTTTGTGGTAAAAAAAAAAATATATATATTATTATTACTTTTATTGATGTTATTATTTGATTATCTATTTTTAGTTATATTTCTTGTTTGGATTTGGAATTCTCAACACATATTTTCAGTTCAGATTAGACTTCAACTTGATTGAAATAAACCTATGGCATTTATTATACATATATATATATACGTTTGTCAAACCTAATGAGGGCTGATAATAAGGGCCCACTTGGATCACTCACAGCAGGCTGCTCTCCATGTCTAACAGTTGAATACAGTACAAGCTCTTTCTGGCCTACAGTATCATTTGTGTGTATGTGTGTATGTCTCAGCCTTAATTCAATCAAGCCTCTCCTTTTGCTGCTGCCTCTTTATTCCAATTCGATTAGCGGGCTAAAGCCATCAAGATTTCCTGGACAAAATGAATGCTTGTATTAATCCCCACAATTTCCATTTAAAACATAAGGGCATCGACTTGATTAGTAAGGGCTGATGCTGAATAATTACTCTGCAAACATTGGGGAGGCTTATAGGAAAAGGCACAGCTGGGCTTGCCCTCGGACGCCCTCTGGGAAACCAAAGGAGGGGGTCAAAGGAAAGCAATGGCAATGACTGAGGTGATGAATCTCTTAGCTGGCCCCTTATGCAATTAACAAGCAATGCTTCTATTAATTTTAGTCCCCTAGAGTGGTGACTGGTCAGATGTCTCAGGGTCAGGGGCCAAGGGTCGAGAGCACAGGTCACGGCAACAACAGCACAGCGTAGGGCTCAATGTGAGATAAGAAAGGGGCAACAAAATGGGCAGAGTTGATGAATTTATAGCTAAATCATGGGAAATAAATTTAAAAGCTTGGACTTTAACAACAAGGCATTTGGTCAAGTGTTCATTTTTTTCTGTCTGGGAAAAAAAGCTTTCACAATGATGAGATAAACAAAGAAGCATCTAGTGCTTTTGGGAAGGAATAATTTTGCAATGTACGAGCTTTGAAAAGAGAACAAATCAATGGTTGGACTGAGCTAGAGGGAGACAAACACTGGTGCAATGAAAATTCTTTAAAGAATAGATTTCAGGTTAACTTCTATCCTTTGGAGAGACAGTGAGGTCAGTCCTGCCATTAATAACCAATGATTGTTTGTCATCCTTTACAAATGTCCCATTGATTCTCACATTGGCACTGGTTTCCTCTGTTCTTTTTTCTCCAACCAGTAGTTTTTCCTTTGCAATACAGAGAAGGTCTGATGCACAGACATTGACTGTGCTGTAGAGTGTGATTACTTACTACCTGTGCATTCTCAGCTTCTTGAAAAAAAGACAAAGCTACATCTTGAAACGGCCAATGCGGATCGTAAATAACCGCTAATAACAGACTTTGTGACCTCAATCTGGATTCTTTCACTCCAGTCAGGAAACACTTCAAAAGAGGTCCAGCGGCCTCAAGGTTAATGCCTTACCAAATAAAGGACGAAGTTGTTAAAATTAACACAGTGCCAAGGCAGTTCTGTTTCCCTTTAGAATATGGTTTTCATCCTTTTATGTTTGAGAGAAAGCATTCCCACATGTTTAGGAATATGGGAAAAATGCTCCAGGGATGGACCGTCATGGCTGCCTCCTGTGCCGCTTCAAAATAGGTCTTTGTAAAGTGGCAGAGCAGGAGGAAATGAGGCCTGACACTATTTTGATTTGGAAAACACCGGGACCTAGGGTGCCTGAACTATAATCGTAGTCCTACTAAATATAAAAGGTGTGTGATGATGTCACTATAGCTGTGGTTAGCACACAAGCTTCATCAAAGAAAAAGAGAACAATGTGAACTCCGCACACCAGCATTTGTTGTAAACTTTTTTTTTTTTCTATTGTGTTAGCAAAATGCACGAATAAGAAAAAAGTGCCTAATCAACAGGACAAAACAACATATGCTTATTCCTACAATTTGCAGGGAAGTTCCACTCTAATGTGGTGCCACAGTTGACTGACATTGTTTTGTTTCGGCTGCACTTTCACCATCTGCCAGAAAATTGTCTGTATTCATTACATTGACACAAGAGGATCCAGTGAGTGTGCCCATGATTGGATGTGTGCGTTCTGATGTTTGCGTTGTGGTGTTGAACATGTGGGCATGCTTGTCATGCTTTGGGGATATAGTTACAGTATCGATCCCCTCTGAGCTGACTCCCCTCTTAGGATGCAGGGGCCAGCCGACTTGGAACAATAGAGCCTCTCATCTCGCTTTCCCTGCTTCCACTTGCATCTCATAGCATTGTTCACAGGACACACATCAAGTGGAACTATCGAGCCGAGGGACATGGATAGGAAGAGGTCTTTAAAAGGAGAAGGAGTGGTATTGAGAGGGGGTTCGTGTGTGTCTGTGTGGGAGAGCGACGGGAAGAAGGTTAGAAAAGCTAGCCTCTATCTGCTTCCATCGTCTTGAAGGCCGACAGGGTCCTAAGCCTGGCTCAAGGGGCTTATGCAGATTCAATGACCTTTTTCACAGGGACCAGATTTTACACTTAAATTACCATTAGAGCGTTAGCCTCCCTTTGGGGTTGGAGGGTCCAGCCCAACCCCCTAGCAGGGGTTAAAAGCCACAGTGGCTCTTTGCCTGGACTGCATGCTAAATGATGTGGAACGTATGTAAACTGCAGAGAGGCCATGCCTTGAGCAGGGAGTAACGCGCAGGGGTGAGTTCTCTCTGTGTGATGGCCCATGTATTACATTGGGAGTTAAAACCAAGAGGGAATTGGCCAGGTTCAACATTGAGGTAATAAGAAAATGAAACAAGCCTTGTTACGGAGGATCATATGCTCTTCCTTTGGGCCCTTCCCTGTTGGGGTTAATCATCCCTCGATCCTGTCCCAGGTTTGGGTCCAACTGTTTTAAGCTACAGTGATTTAGTTTGTTTAAGTGATAGATAAAAACAACCACAGTAACCACAAACAGTGTACTCTTACAACCAAAAACTAATTATTTCTCAATTTCGTACTTGTCCCATAAAACAAAGACGAGAGGCAGTGGAGACATCAGACATGGCAGAAGTTATATAGAATAAACCTAGAGTGGCTAGAATGGACACGGGAGGAATTATAAAAACACTAGCCCTCTGGTCTTATTACTGCCTTCAAACACAAGAGAATGATGACATCTCTAACTCACACTGATACATAAGGACCATAGACCAAGTCACACTTAGTGGCACACACAAAGCACACACAATTTCACCTGGACTCATGATGGCAGCAGGTTTGTTTGTCTTTAATTCCCCACTGCCTGGATGTAATGGGGACTGGGTGACAGCTGTCATTCTGCCCTGACCTCGGTGGACAGCAGATCAGATGTGGCACAATGCCTGTCAGGATCAGAACGTCCGGAGGTGCGCACATCTGCATTTACACTTGACATTTTAGGTCCTTGACAGAGGGGGATGAATGGAAGGGACAAGGTACATTTGAAGTGAGAATGGCGCTTAAATACTGAAAGTGACTCTAAGACCCCCCAGGCTCAATAATATGCCACTACGAGTATGTTCGTTCGAGGAGAGATTTGGTGCGACAGCGGGCCAAAACACAGATCACACACTCGATGGTTGTGGCTGCAGTGACATAGGCTATTAGGAAGTGGAGAGGAAGGGCCTATAACCAGAAAGGATAGGGTCTCCAAGCATATTTCAGTGAAGTTTTCTTGCAGTCCCAAGCCCTGATAAATGAAGGCTTATATGTTTGTAGGAATATAATAGCCAAAATAGACTTTGGAACACTGTGACCAAGTGATTAGAAGCCAGTGTAACTCTTGCTTGGTACATAAAACATGTTCGAAATCAGTGGTTCTAAACTGGTGAGTCGGGACCAAAAAGTGGGTCACGAAACCCTTGGGTCGAGAGCCTTTCCCAGGGAACAATTCTTTCAATATTTTACTCATGAAGAAGAAACAATCTGAGTCTCATAATTACTAACAGTTATTAAGTTGTTTTGATTTCAGTTTTTAAAGCTTACACATACTGTAAATTTAGTAACTTAGAAGTAAAAACTTCTCAAATTAATAATATTTGACCATCAATTTAGTATTTCTGACTTAGTATGAGTAATATGGTATGTATTATTTCACTTAAGCCATCTCATTTCAAATTAATTGACATTTATGATCTAATTTTATGTTCAATGAGATTTTTCCCTAAATTTGAGTCCAAAAATACCTGTTCCACCAGCATTTGGATTTACTATTTACTTATTCATATTTATTATTTACATACTCAAATATTGAGCAAATCTACACATTTTAAGAACATTTTACTTATTTACTTTTACAGTGTATCTAATGCTTTTTCAGTAATACTTTGTGGGGAAAATACAGTATTTTGAATTATATGTAACAAATTAAGTTCTTATTTGGGTCGCGGCTTGTCATCCTAGGGCGATGGTGGGTCCTGAAGCCAAACCAGTTGAGAAACACTGTTCTACATTGTCTTGCATTATATATTTGTCTTTTTCTGCTGATTCCTGATTGGAGTATGCAACTAACAGGTCCATGTCTGAGGCCCAAAGTTTTTGCGAGCCATAAATCATGGAAGTCTAGGATTTCTGGAAACATTACTTCAAGATGGTCTTGTGTGCATTGCTATTTTCCCATTCAAATTCAACTATTCTGCAGCTTTCCCCCAATCCTCTCCGCTCGCGCTGCAGCTCGTGTTGTCGACTGTAGAGGAGCTGTCAGAGATTGTGGAAATGGGAGGAAGAGGTACACATGATAGCGGTAGCAGAGCGCGGTCGGCGGCTGCTCTAGGGCTGTTTGGGGGTTTCAGCGCGAGGAGGGGAGAAGGAATCGGGGAAAAGCGAGAAGGTTCATAGTTAGTGGTGATTCTGCTTACTGACACATCAGACCAGGCTGTGAGGTTGGCGCGCAGTTCAACAGTCCCAGTGGGAGTGGGTGTCTGCGGTCGAAAGCCAGAGAAACAGCCACGTGCTAAAATAAAGGTGAAAACTCACAGAGCAGGGTGGGAGTATGTGGAGCAGCGATCATTCTCTGCCCTAGCATCACCCCACTCTCTTATCATGGAGCTCTGCCCGGGCCATGCTCACCTCAGATAGGACAGCCTGTCTCCCCGAGCGAGGGCCAAGGGGTGTGTGTGTGAACCCACCGTTGTGCATGAGTCATCCTAATTGGAAGAGGTCTCTACTCGGCAGCGGATTCCCCTCCCGCTGTTTCTGCCTGTTTAAAGTGATGAACCCGGGATGAGATCAACGGTCGGACACCGCGGCTTTTATTGCCACAGAGCTTGACCTCGTTCTGTCTTCAACACCTCTGAGCATGTGTGTTTCAGATAGTGTCATGAGTCATCGCCAGTGTCTTCGTATACACAGTCAACCTTATGTATGTGGGAATTCGACCAGTATTTGTATTGAGGCTATCTCCTCTCTTACACACATTCACCCCTCTAAAACGATTATATGTCAGCAATCCCCACAATTTGGTTCCCGCTAAAGCTGCTGTGAACTCATCGCACCCATCTAGGGAATTATGCAAGCAGTAATGCAGGTCTCACCTGCCAACACAGTGCAGGGCCAGTCAGGGGACTGGCCATCATGTGATAAGTCCACCCTGAACAGTTCAAAACTGATTTGGCCAGGGGCTGATGGCTGGCAGCTAATCATTTTAGGAGTACATAGCTGCACAGAAGTTCAGGAGGGGTGCAAGGGGTGAGGAGAGTCAGGGAAGGATGAGTGTATCAGTATTTTTTATCCCTACACATTTCTGCTGCTGTGTGCTTCTTCAGTGAACTGACAGTGAACTCAGCCACGTTTATTTATTTACAGATTCGGGGTCTAGTGCAATTGATAATCAGAGTTCAGATTCAGGATATTTTACTAAACAAAAAGGTTAAAATGGGGTTTTGTCTTGACACACACCACCTATACATGTTATACAGACCAACAACAGTTAATTGAGCGTAATAAAATGCCCTCAAAATATCTTTCTATAAAATACATAGTTGGACTTTAATGTGTTCATATTCAAATTATTCTGTTGTACAACAAATAACGTAATGTAAATCAAACACATTTAGTTTCTTTGGCACAAGGCACAGATTCATGTCTGAGTTTCATGGTCATGAAAAATAATATCTCATTGCATCAGTGGTTTAGGCCGGTGCCATGTACACTGTGCCGAGTTCAGCATTGTGAGTCCGAGTCCCAGCTCTGAGAATTTTCTTTTGGAGCTTGGACTCAAAATAAATTAAATAATACATTTAAATACAATTAAGGGCTAGTGTGTTTTTTGTGTGTGTGGCCTTCCCCTGATTGAGATGTTTTGTGTGTGCTGGCTTTCTGGGTCGATGTAAGCAATAGTCTTGGCAGAAGCCCTCCATCTTCTTATCCCAGTGGGGAGCAGTCTGCAGCCGAACCCAACCGGTGCTTCACAGCCTTCGATAAGCCCTCAAATGGCACAGGCCAAAGGGCCAGAGAGAGAGAGGTGCAGACACACGGAGAGAGTTCAAAGCAGCAGAAGCTGGAGAAACACTAAAGATAAAAATATCACATTGCTGCAGCATAACTGGGTGGTCCGCATGGGCTGTGTTCTGTTGTAGCCTCGGGATCTAAGAGTGGGATTTAGTCCATTCAGGGCCTCTTTTATGATAATGATGTATGTGTTAAAAAAAAACCTGTCTCTTGTCAATACATTATTTCAGGCTCCCCCATATGTCTGTCATACACAAACCCCTGTCTCTCTATGTTTTTGTCCCCATCATCAGATGACATAAATACTCGGTATGTCACAGCAGGCTATGCTCCTAACGCCCCCTCAGTGCTTATCTCTACAAATGTGAATCTGTTATTCCACTGTAATGGAAACCATGTTGGTAACATCTTAACATATTACATTCAGTCAAACACACTGTGAAACTCTATCTTACCACTGTGTCAAAGCTCTTTTCATACTGCTGGAACGGGGGGGATGTGGTGAAACACAACGTTTTGCCCAAAGCGCAAACTCTTGGTGAATGCACACAGACTACAAGGTTCCTTTTTTTATTTTTTATTTCCTTTTTTACGCGGACAATTCAAAAAAGCTAAAAGCACAGGAGTATTGTGTGCTTTAATGTGTTGGAGCTCTTGCATGTCTCTCTCTTTTCGTTTGCGCACCAGCAGCGGTTCAGATTTCTTCAGGCAATTTGTTTCAGGTAACTGGAGCTTTCAACTGCAGTAGAGTGTATCCTGGGAACTATTAGGGAAAAAAAGAGAGTGTTCAAGCTTTTCAAAATGTTGATGGATCCAACATAATGAGCGTGTAACTGATCACAAAGATAGACAGATAACACTTTTTTTTTCCTTCAGGAGACTTTTACTACTACATTAGGGAGGAGGGAGACAAATTCAATCGCACCTAGCAGTATAGATATGATGCTAAAGAGTCTCTCAGTAGTACATTGTTATTCAGTTACTGTTCCTGTTGGGATAGCCACAGGCTGGTGAAGTGTTTTTTCCTCTAGAAATCTTTGAATTGAATCGGTGCACAGTCAGCATACTGTAAGCTCCAAGCAACAGCAACTAACACATTTTGCCAGGATCGTCTCCAAACTGTCGACAAGTTCGATCCATGTGTGCGCCTCCTATGTGAATTTGAAAGTTCCTGTTGTTACTGTAGATTTGACTTGTTTTTCTCATTCATAAAGTCTGCCCTAGCACCTCAAGTACTAATTTTAAATACTCTCTGTTTTCTATTGGGATGCTGGTACACTTTTGGAAAAGGGAGAAGGGTGCCCCAGGTAAAACGTCACTATTTAGGGCATGGATTCCACTGAGGGCATCAGAGAGACAAGAGGTTGAAACAGGTTTTACTAATGCAGACAGCTCCTTTTTAGCCTCCAGTCGTTTGAGACAGCCATTGCACGCTGATGTCTCCAGTTTAGAGGACATATGATAATGAGGCGAGACTGAGTGGCATGTGACTAAAACCATTGGGGGGCCTACAGCGAGGACAGTGGCAGCGCTTTAGCACAGACTTTGCCAGGAGTCACGGTTAGGAAATAGATGAGGAGAAAGTTCCCTGAGGTAGGACTGAGACGTGGTGTGCCATTGAGGTAATTACGGCCACGGTTATGGTATCTGTAGGAAATACTGATCCCAGACCTGTGTGTATGCCGGCTGCCGCGTGTCCTTGAAATCGCTCATTGAAAATCACTGACTGAAATACTCCTAAATATACTGTATGCACATGTTTGCTAACTTTACAAAAAAAAAAATCTACATCCACTCTATAGAACTCTATAGGCTGTGTATTTTGCAGCACCACGAGACATACCAAACGCATAAAACCCAAAGTCCAGTGCACCGGGCCCCCCTCACAGATCCAAAGCCCCCCCATAATGAGAATATACATACTCTTTTTAAAATGTTTTTCCTCCAACCTCCCACAAATTTACACTTTACAAATAGTAAACAGGCTAAATACTGGTTAAGTAGCTAAAATTCATGTCAAACTCAACTTATTTTTATGTGTTTCATTGTGGACAAGTTTTGGAGGAAGGCCTGCAGTGCCTCTGAGGCTCCCAGACCCGTCTTTGGGAACAATTGCTTAGCACACATACTACACTTATATAATATTGGCACTTGGAATACATTTACAATCAAAGGACGTAAAAGGTTAGTTAAAAAAGTAAAAAGTTTCATTCTATAGCTTTGAAATTTACCCAAAATGTCATACTTTTTTTAATATACAATTTATATACTTTAAATCCCAGATATGTGCAACATAATTCATGCTATTTCACCACTACATAACACATGGTACTGCACTTGCACTGATTTTCTCACCACGTCCCTCTAACATGGGTGCTTTGGAGCAGTCATCCACCACCATGTTTGCAATGTTAATTAGCTTCCTTTAACCCCACAGAGACCCGGCTGAACTTTCTCTGACCCCTCGGCTTTTGATATGTACGTCATTTACAATTTGCCACACACAGGTTGTCCTGAGCCTGCTGCTGCCAAAACAGACAGATCTCTCTCAATCGCTACGCCTCTTTCCCCTCTCTGAAGTCAAGGGCACGCTTTGAACTCCATTCACTTTTCCCACTCGTTTTTTTCCCCCTTCTCTCTCGCCGGACTCTCTACATCATTTATAGCCTCGCTCGCCCCAACATCCTGCTAATGATACAGATTTCACAGGATGTCAAAGGCGTATTAGAAGTGAGTCAGTAAAAGTATGGCCGATGGCTTGCATACCTTTCTAATAGTCTACCTGTGAATACATTTGTTATGGAAAAAACCCTCAACATAGGCTCAGCTTGAAATAACACCAAATATCTTTGGTATGTTCTGAAAAGTACAGTGGCAAAGTGCAGTCTTTCAAAATTAAATTGTAATGCTTTTATAATGTGTGTAGTGTTTTTCTGGTTTAGACATGGCTTACATAATTTAGTCCAATTTAGATCTATTTTAGACTTAGACACTTGTATTGTGCTTATCAAGTCTGTGTCACAAGTTTTGCAAAGCGATACTCTGTAGTCATTCATTCACTCCATAGTTAGTGGTGATAAGTTACTATTGTAGCTAGGCCTGTCACGATAACTTTTTTTCAAGGACGATATATATACGATATATATTTCTTCATCTTCTTCTTTGTCTTCGTCTTCTTCTTCGTCGTCTCTATCGTCGTCTTCTTCACCGTCGTCTTCTTCGACGCCTACTTCTTCGTTGTCTTCTTCCTTGTCTTCTTCCTCGTTGTCATCTTCTTCCTCGTCTTCTTCATCGCCTACTTCATTGTTTCCCAACCAGGGGTACGGGGACCCTTGGGGGTACGCGAGAGGTTGGAAGGGGGTACTTGGAATAATTATAGATACAAAATAATATAATGCTGAATTGTATTTTTGATTATTATGTTCAAAGAAAAGCTATTTAAAACATTTAACTATAAAGAGTGAGAGTTTGAGAATATTTAGTAGCCTTTTTACTGATAAATAGGAGTTTTAGTCATTCACTTTCAAGCTAATCATCAAAACCTTCGAGGCAGGGGGTACTTGGAGTATAAATAAAGGGCCCAAGGGGTACACAAGACAAGAAAGGTCGGGAACCACTGGCCTACTTCGTCTTCTTCCTCGTTGTCATCTTCTTCGTCTTCTGCTTCGTCATCTTCTTCATCGTCGTCTTCTAAACAGCTGCCCTAGGGTAGAATGACAGAAGTAAGGCTGGCAATCTGCCCCACTGCCCACCACCATTCATTCTCTCACACACTACATTGGTACAGGTAGTGGGTGAAGTCAAGTGTCTTGCCCAAGGACGCAGCAAGAGTCTGCACCTCCAGGAGCCGATATTCGATCCCCCGACCTTCTGATCATGAGATGACCTGCTCTACCATCTGCACCACCGTCGCCCCACTCCTGATTTGATCTTGGCCTGGAGGTACTTGAAAGGTCTTTTGCTTGTTTGTTTGTCTGTCTGTTTGTTTGTTTTTTTAGATCCTTCTTGGTGTGAAAAGTAAGAACCACTGAACAAGTGTCAAGTTTAAGACTAAGGCAAAACATTTTTTTAATAGCTAAATGTTACAGTAAATCTATATATAGCTTAAAAAGTTTTAATTAAATATCCACATAGCAAAAGGTGTATGTTTACTATTTTGTGTCATATGTTTAGGATCATTTATTCATTTATTTAAAAATGTAGAAATAAAAACTGTATCTACAAAATGATGTTGCCAACGATATCAAAGTTATATTTGTAGCCTCATCCTGAAAGAAACTACACTAGATATGACTATCCTCTCTGCACCTGGCAGTGTGAGCAGAGCTGTAGCCGTTATGGAAAGAGACTGGGAAAGTGTCCAGACATGCTGCCGATAAAATTGACACGGATGACTTACCAAATCTCCACAAGAGGGCTCAAATTGAAGACGCTGTATGGCTGCACAGTGCTTGTTGAAGACGGCATAATTCCCGCCCCCGCCGTCAACGCCACATCCCGAATCGCCCCCACCTCCATTCACGGTGATTTATTCTCCTTCCTGGGGCCATAATCCCTGAACCCTATACTGCTCAAGTGGACCCTGTCTCCCCCCCCTTTCCTGTCCTCCTCTGCAACGCTTCCCCCTCGCTTCCACTGTCTATATGGCATCATCAGCCACGACAAGGGGATAAATCTAGCCCATACTGTCTGAGGGACGCCCCTGACAGCTCTCAATAAACCGCAGAGATTGTGTGTGTGTGTTTTTTTTTTTTCTCCCCTTCCCCTTTTTAATCTTCGCCGCGGCAGACGTTGGAATCCCGCTGTCAGCATAACACAGGCATATTAGCAGGGCCGTCCCCACCTGGCCCCAAACGCTCCTCGACCTGTCCCCTCCCAATAATTACTCCCAAGACCCTTTCCCATTAACCTGCTCCCTTTGATCCCCCCCGCGCATGCCGATATTATGCAAAACTGCTGAATGGGAGAGACTTTAGCGCCAAACAGCACGCAGTTACCCATAATTCCGATCTTCTCAATTCTTTCACCTCTCCGTTCTTTCTTTCTTTTTCTTTTTTGCTCTTCTATCTCTGCCTATTTATCAGACTCTTTATCGTGGATTAAATTAATTTCAAAGGTGTCTGTGAAGGGAAAAGGAAGAGAAAAAGGTGCAGGGTAGGAAAAATAGTAGTGTGAGACGTTTTTATAAGAATGAATAGAAAACGTCAGGGGGTGGGGGGGGCACCACGAACTACGTCCTTTAGTCCACCGTCGCATGTATCAACTTCATTAAGAGGCCTAACAGCAAATATGGGGGCCTACACAATGCCGAAGGTCTGGGAGTGACCTTTCTTTGGTTTTAATCATTGCAACTCTTGACAGCTTAATAAGTTGAAGGTGCCGGGTTGCAGCCTAACTTAATAAGACCCACACCAGAGCCTTGGCCACCTATGATTGCTCCCATAAGTCTTTGCACATCTGGCGCCGTGTCCTTGGACCTGAGAGATATTTTCCATAACTTTCCCTATGCTCACGAGGAGCCATCGGCTTTTATTAAGAATAGGGATGATACAGTGCGCAGCGGCGGCGTACACTATAGACATCACACGGTCGGTTGTCACTATTACCCTTTAAAGTGACAACTCAAAACGCGCCGCGGCTTTAGTGCGCCAACGCCAAGCTATGTTTAACTTATTAAACACTCCAGTAATTTATAGGCACTCTTTGTAAATCAAACTTGTATTTACTCCCCGCCCGCTGAAGTATATTGTTAGGTGCGATATATGTCATCTATATTCCATGGTTTATTACTTCTATGGATGAATTACCAACCATTTATGATGCACATAAGGTGTATAATACTATAAGCAGTAAAGCTGGGTTTTTATGGAGTCGTAGCTTTTCACTTGTCACTCTTTGTCCTCGGTCCATAGAGAAAAGAAATGTGTCTAAAGCAATTTACCATCGACGTCGTTTTGTATAGAGTCCGTTTTAATTTGATGATACAGAAATACATCGGATAGTAAAGCATACTGACGATTCCACAAAAATATATAGGATTATAAGCGATGGAGCAACCAGCAGTGGGAGAGGTTCTGTGGGCTGCCCAGTACCAGACAAGTTGGGGGTTAATTTCACAACAATTACTGTATATAAATAAATAAAACAAATTCTCTGGTTTCAGATTTGAGGAGGCTCTGAAGAATGCTGCTATCATTACATATTGTATATTAATAAAAGAGCCTGTGCTATGGCTGGAATGAAATGTCCTCCCAGCCACCCACTCACTTTTGAGAGCAGGTGCTCATCCACCCACTTAACATAACATTTCCATTAGACTTGTGACCCAAACCACAGTCTATCTGGCGATGCGCGGTATGTCACAGGAAGGTCTTTGCCGGGGTCCACCGGTATACCTGCGTTCTGATGTCGAACATTAGAAGCCAGACTTTGAACTTGAGTGTTTTCAGCTGGAGATATTTTAATGAAAGCCCTTTGTTTGGCCTTCAAGTTGGACCACGAGGCCATGATTGGACAGCCTTAAAGGTGAAGTTGAAAGCCTTAGTTGGAGACCCGGGAAGGTTGAAAGGGTGATGTGAAAGATGAAGAGGTGGTATGGAGACAACGTGAAGGCATTAAAGGCAAGCCGCGGCTCTTTTAAATCCACCCATAACAGAGACAGTGCAAATTTAAATGTAAATTGCCTATTAGATTTTCATGTAAAGCATTTCTATCCTCCATGGTGTCTGCTCAAAGGATGTGCCTGTTCCATTTTAGAGAATATAACGACAATCCATATGTGCTGTAGTTTGAAAGTAGTATTTGAATTCCCCTTACTTAAAAATACATTCTACATTAAATTAGCTATAGTTTGGGGTCAGGTAGGATCAGGGGAGTGTCTTGAAGATGACACTACTCAGAAAATGCATACTGTTTACTGAGATATCAACTTTTTACATTACAATGTGGGTCCCTCATCAAAAGCAAACCTGGGATTGTGTTTGGAGCCTCTCACGCGTGTTTGGATCTTTCCCAGTGGCTATTTTTAAGACCGCAGCAGCAGCTCATGCAAAGCCCCTCCTGTTTCCCCCAAGCTCCTTTCACGAGTCCCTACGTATCCTGGAAATGCTCTCCGTACCTTACGATCTCATCATCCTGGTATGGCGGAGCACCAGCAGCAAAAACATCGGACACAGCTTCACCAAAGCAGCCCGGTCTACTCTTTTCGACAACAGCTACGCAACGAAGGGGAGCTAGGGGAGGGGGAAGGAGGGGCTCGTGAAGGAAGTGAAACTACTGGGAATATTGTGTAAGGCGTTTTTAGATGAATATTGCATTTTCTAGCCAACGAAGTGTAAGATAATGATAAAGATGTGTTTGAGATTATCACCAAAAAGCATAATGCCCCATCTTTACAGGATTTAATAATAGCAGAGGAGCGTTTTAAGGGGGTCATTTATCAAGACAGGTGCTAAATAGCGAGTGCAAAAATAAAATATGCTATTTTGTGGCCGTGTTGCACCGAATTGAACTTTAGAAATCATGCTTATTTCAGTATTAGGGCCACAAACCTGATGTGTAAATGACAGAATTCTACTTGAGTGTTAAATGACTCCCTTTGTGTTCTTTTTCGCTGATCACCAATAAAATGTAGCGCAAAAGTAATCATCTTTATTTTGAGAAAGATCTGTATCTGTGACTATGACTCTCCATCTTGATTCATAGTTAATATTTTCTAGCTCTTATCGTGATATTTATGGATTTTATTTTGGCGCCTTTGTAAGTGATATACTGGCTAATTACTCAAGTCAGCGGTAAATTAGATGAAGTGGGATTTTCGGACTGTATGCTTTTTCAAACTTCTCTTGCTCATTTCACCCTTTGGTCCGCATTCATCTTGACAAGTTAAGTTAAGAATACATTGCAGTATTTGTTCTGTACTCCCTCTTGTCCTTTGTGCAGAGGGCCAAATTGAAAGAGTGAGGCGCCAGTTTAAAGGGCAGAGCCGGGTCCATGCCTTTGGGGCTTTTACATCAGCGCTGACAGAAAGCCGTGTGAACCGCTGGGAAATGTTTCATCGGTCACAACACATTATACAGCCGGCTGAGAGCCACATTAAACTTTTCACTTACTCCGTCATTGCCTTACTTTTATTGTCCGGCTCCTGACAAATCTCCACTCAGGAGTTTAACAACAGACAGTGTTTCCTTCAATTAATGTGATTGCCTGGCCATTGGAAATATAAAAATAAACGCTTTGCAAATGAGCCGAGTTCATGGACAGCTAAGTACACACAGGTACTGTTTCAATCGCTGCTTTTAAGAGGCGTTTCGTCACACTGGACATACAGTACTCGCTATCTTTGCACATTTTAGGTTGTAGCCAATCGTTTGCAGGTGTTCATATCCTGTTCGATTTCCGATTTATTGGATTTTCTTTTAATTCATTGTACATAAGAGATGGTTTTATGATGTTAAGAGACGTTTTATTCTATTACTATTGTTACTACCTGTTTATTGCATTTACTAACTTGCATCCCCCTGTGTGATCTTATGAGCTGTTGTAAAGAGTAAATCTCTCCATTGTGAGATCAATAAAGTCTTATCTTATCTTATTTATTTCTAATTGTCCATTAGTCAGTTGTTTACATACAGTTGATAAGTCTGCGTAGGTTCTCAGTCGTGCAGGAGTTATGAGATTCTTCAGTCTTCATGAAGTGTAGGACGTTTCGCTCTTCATCCAAAGAACTTTGTCAGCGAATGAGCAGAGTTGGAGGAATGCTCGGAATAGGAAGTTAACGGGCAGGAATTAGGTGTGAATAGACCAATATGTTTTTCCAACCTTTAGAACCAAGAGAGGCGGGACTTAGAGGTTAACTCCCCCTACTGGTCTCTTCTTAAAGACCCACAAGTGTGTCAATTCTGCTCATTTGCTGACAAAGTTCGTTGGATGAAGAGCGAAACGTCCTACACTTCAACTACAGAGCACAGACGAAGACTGAAGAATCTTTTCCTACAGTTAATAAGGATTCACTTCTTGGCTGCAGATTAAAGATGATGCTCCTGATATCACCACGTAATTAAGAGTCCAGGGCCAATGTCATGTTGTTTGCCCAGGACCATTGTTATAGCCAGCCAATCAGGGGTCAGTTGTGCTAGATAGTCGGCTCGGGACAAAAATTAAGTTTAGGAACAGGGAAATCTTTAAAGTTAGGGTTAGGTTTAGGGTTAGGTTTAGATATATTTTCAGACAAACCAACTCATAGATCTATCCAAAATTACAGCAGACCATTCTCTGTTCCTAAAGTTAATTTTTGTCACAACATGTCAAGTTTTC
>OMNZ01013437.1:5744-51743 GCA_900303255.1 Lesueurigobius sanzi | reverse complement strand
TATGAACTATAAACGTAAAGCAGCTAGGTTACTAAAGTAAGTGTGTTGTTAAAGCCTAAACACAGTGTTGTTGAAGCCTGAATATGAAGCTACTTGTCTGATCTATCAAAAAAGTTTCGGGCTACACATTTCAGCTATTTCTCAAAGCACAGCTTTGGAAATGCCTGGGTTTCTCTCTTTGCATCTCGTCAAAGTATCCGACAGCTGTGGCTACAGGTACATTTGCTTCCATATAAGTGCGCAATGAACTTTAGAACTGATAAATGATATTAGTTTATTGTTTAAACCCGCGTGATGAGTGAGACTGAAGCGCTAACTACAGCGGCTGCTCCTCGGACTGTCCCCGAGTTTAGAGCCTCTCAGTGCGGGTGAAGCTGCGTAGAATGTGGTGCTGGTTTCCCCGTACATGTTTGTCGCTCTGAATGTGCCATAAATCGTATCTGTGGTGAATCATTCTTGGCCGTTTTGGTGAATTTAGCTGCACTTCGCCGTTTCAGTAGTGAGAGCTTGAACTAATGGCACATGTTTGGCATCTTATTTATTGTGCAGGTACAGTACGTAAGGAGCGCGTGACACCTGGACAGCTCTCCATGATGTCCTCACACAGCCCTGTCTGATTTGGAGCTGTTACGCGTCTTTCTCAATGGAAATATCAGCGTGTTACTGAGATCATCTGTATGGAGGTGTTTTTGGACTCACACACTTGTGCGCGTGTGGATGCACCATCTACGGGTGCATTGTTAATGACACAATATTCACTATATATCTATATGACCGACAATTCTCAACAATGGCCGGAATGTTACGATCCCGCCGGCCACAATGACCGGCAGAAAAAATGTCTAGCGGAACCTCTGCTTAGGTTATGGGTTAATTTTCTTAATTGGTCTTGTACAGATGGGCCTCCTAATATTGAGTCCAAGTTATTTTCTTCTGAGAGGACAAAGCCTCCCAGAGATGCTCACCTTCTTGACTTCGCCCCAGACTCACCCGAGCCTCCCCGCACTCTGTTAAATGTTACTTTTAACCAAATTTGAAATCACCATCATCTTCACAGAAACTAAAGCTGCAATTTGCCAATTTCCCCAATCTTCAAACATATTTTGTTTTATTCAAATAGAAACAAAAATAATGTATAAATAGTTTTGAAATAAAAGTGGTACCTGAACATTATAGCCTTGGTCTTGCGCTGTGTGACCAAAAGCTGTGCAGTTCCTCGCCTTATGTGAAACTTTAATCTGCTTTGTTTGTGCACGTAGGGGGGCCAAGATTCTATTAAAGAGATTAAACTGTTTCCATAGCCAAGACAAGCATCAAAGGCCGACCAAATTGCAGCCCCATACTTGAGTGGGCCTCTGTAAAGTCACTTATTTGCCCATTTCATCATGCTAATGGCACAAACCGCCATCCCATTACAGCGCCAGCACAGCTGAGCACTGTTAGACAATCGCTGTTAGTTTGAGGCTATGTTACCTTCACTGTCCTGTACATCATAACAAATCATCACTCATCCATAACTGCTCAGTGCACAACAACCTCTGAACTACATGCATTAGCTACCTTTTCAATCGTTGGCTCTAGAAGTCTGTGTTCTTTTCTCTTCTCTTTCAAACATACTTCCTGTGTAAGCTTCAGGATACAACGTCTTGGTCAAGGTAAATCCTCTAAACAGATTTTATGGGACAAGTCGAGCATCAACAATAGATTTTGTAGTTTTGTAGCCATAAAGTGAAATACTAGAGAAAGAAGTGCTCTCAACATATTTTTCATCATATATGAGGGATGTAACGATACATCTATGTAATTGATGTATCGTCTCTCCTGCGATCCAGCTACATCGACCGGCGCTCAGCTAGTTGGCCTCTATCCTGGCCACACATCGATACAACATCGTTTTTAATGGAAAGGGGTCATGAGGATATGATGACAACATGGCTAATGGTGGCGAGGGTGAGACTTTTAAGCCGAAAGGTTTGTGTACGTCCGTTTGGAGACACTTCAGATTTTGTAAAAAGAAGGGTCTTCTTGACAAGGCGGTGGCTGTGTGCAGCCTTTGTAAATCTGTGATATATGACGGGAACACGACCACTCCGTCTATGCATCTCGGGCCATGGCATCTCAAACAGCGGCAAATCAGAGGACGAACCCGGGGAGCAACATTGGTAGCTGCGGTACAAGATAACGAACCATAAAAGGTTTGTTATCTTGTACATACCTGGTCGCTGCCTTGTTCGTCCTCGCCAAGTAGCTACATGTGCACAGATTGAATATCTAACCAAACCGAAGCATTTTGCTCACATTAATTAAAGAAAATAAGATGTTTAGAGCTTCAATAACAGATGGCATTTTAATTCATAACAGCTTATAGTTCATTGAGTGAAGTGAACTAATAAAGTGTGTTAATACATTTGAAACATAAGTGTTTGGATATAGAGTTAATCAGTCATAAAAGATATAGAGTTATATTAATATAGCTTTTGTTAGTGTCTTACAGTAATGTTTACTCAAATAAATTCAAATGAAAAGGCAGTATTGTGTTTGTTTGAATGACTTTAATTAGTATAGGTTTATTTACAGAAAAAGCCAAAGCTACTGTATCGAAACATTGTATCGAAATCTACTGTATCATATCAAATTGTATTGTTCAAAAAAGCAATATATCGTTTTGTATCCAATCGTTTGATCTCATCGGTCTAAAACGTATTGTTACACCCCATCATATCTGTTACATAATGTAGACTACACAGAGAGCCATATTTAAAAGCAACAATGATCTTGCACCGAAGCATTAAATTACATTGTTTTTTTGACACATTCAACTTATTTTAGTCAAAATACAAACTCTAGTCGAGTCTAGTGTCAAAATTAAATATTATGAAATTAAACAAAGGAGACTATGATGAGAGGCTTTAGACTTAAAATAATGATATTACACCAGTATTCAGTCTTAATCTTCTTCTTGTTGCGAAAGGGTGCATTACTGCCACCTACGATACTGGAGTGTGGGCCAGAGCATCTATATTAACCCCCTTAACCATTTTAATTAAATTCTACAAAATAATCCCGTCTCTTTCAAAAGTCTTAATGTAAATGGAGTAACCTGTTATATCAGAAACTTGTTTGGCTGATAAATAATGTTTCTGAAATCATACTTTTCCAGTTAGAGCTGTGCACTGCGTTGATATTAACTCGACTTAACTTGAGGATGCCGCGTTGGCATTGGCCATGAAAATACCCATATCAGTCAACCTCTAATAGCACCATCTCCATAAGTCTGGCATAAATTCTACAAAATGAAGCACAGTGCTGCATTTGAATTGGCACTTAGCAGGAAAGCCCAAAATCAGTGCCCAAGCTCTTAATCCCCACAGAAGCCACACAATCATTTATGTCAACAGAGGGAAAGCCATCTGACTGGGCTGGTCACAGGGGTTTCATTTACATGTATGAAACAGGGCTTACTGCCCCAAAATACCAGCACTGAACGATGACAACTGATCAAACGACTTATATTGTGCTCTGTCTTATATAGAGACAATTATGCGCAGAGTACAAGACTCTCATCACTATGACAGGTAATTTAACTGCATAAAATTACTAGAAATGCAGCGTCTAGTCTTTGAAAATTGTTCTTTTCAACAATTTCTTCACTGTAGATAAGATAAGATGAGTCCAACACGTTCAAAAAGATTGTCTCGTCAAGAAACTGCATCACATTCTTCTTTAATATGTACCCAGAAAGTATAGATCCAACATACAGTATATTTAGAAACGTTGCGTTGGTGCGTTTCTCGAAAAATATTAACATTCATTGAAAAGTGAGTGGTGTATACACTAAATATAAGTTACAGAACCAAAATAGCAGAATTACTTCAGACTGAGCCTTTCAACCGAGGCCTGTTTTTTAAATGTGTGAAGAAATGTCAGACGAAAACATGTTTTGTGAATACAAGCCCAGTTCCTGCGCTTTGAGGAAAGTTTGTATGTGCTCATAAATATTGGATGAAGGAAGTGCCGGAGGTTAGAAGAAGTGGATTCTCGTTTAAAGCTACTCCACAACATCAGGACTATCATTTTCAGCCGCTACAATCTCTCTCGTATAAAGACATTTATTGTTCCGCAAACAATGAATATCTGGAAAGAACCAGACTCGTGTTCCAATCTCCCAAACGCATTGATATTCGAGGGAGAGCAGACAGTAATGCCACATTGGGTCATTTTATTTCTGCTAAAGCGCTACATTTTCTGGAGAGCTAGAATTTATTTTAACAACCGCAATGCCTCAGAAGAAAAGGGGCTGCGAAGCTGGAGCATAAAATTATAAAATAAAGTGACTGCTGAAAGAAAATTACCTCGCTCCAAGAATAATCCTCAGCTGCCAAAGTGTTTTATGCACCTTTACTTGTAACATTACGTTGTTTATGACTTCCACCATTACTATTACCTTGCTATTATACATAGAAAACCATTAAAGGGGCCGCTTGGTACCAGAGGGCTACAACCAAGCAGCTCATCAGTATTTCTGCCTAGGCACACACTTTTCCAGGCTGTAGCTGCCCGGGCTGCCAGCATATGTTTGTTCCAAATGTTTACATCATTTATTTATTTTTTACAGTAAAGAACAACAGACAAAAATGAAGGCGAGAGAAGAGAGGAGAGAGGAGAGAAAAACAAAAGAGAGAAGACAGATACAGTGACAATAAACTCAGATTCAAATGGAGGTTGTCAAAAATCAGTGAAACACAGCCACGCTGAGCAAACGCTGCAGAGAAACAGTCAGCAGTGAGGGGTTGATTTTCGTAAACTTCCTTCACTCTGGCAGCCTGAAATGTTCACCCAGTCTCACGCTACATACATACCAGGCCACATTACCTAACAAAAATACTGATTTGTGTACAAGCATCATTTTCAAACACACAATAGAACACATATAATGAGAAACATGTTTTGCTATATTCCGGATCAGTTGGTTGAGGTTCAGAAAATGTATTTGACTTGTACATTAAGAGTATATGATAAAAGTGTGCAAGGTATTTCCTGTTGTCTGATTTAGAGAGAAAACAGACACAGCCTGAAAAAATGTATAATCCAAATAAAAAAATAAAAAAAAGCACAACCTGCTCTGTCACACCGCCTGAACTTTCCATAACTCTCATAGAAATTTGTATGGAGCCACAGTGCCCCCTACAGACCAAAGTTATTAGGCCTAGTTTATCAGCTCAACTATTTCAAGAGTAAAAAGGTACTGGCAGGGCTCCATCAATGATTGGTTAGCAGTAAGTTTGCCAAGTTTGAGTTCAACTTTTATATTATATACATGTTGACAGGTCGTAAATTGAGACGCATGACTTGCTAAAAGAACCGTTGTCCACAAAGAAGAAATAACTGGGTGTTGGATATAGAAATGCGGAGGTTGAACAGAGGCGAGAGACGGGAGGAAGACAATCAGGGATGCAAACAGAAGCTTAACAGCAGTGACTTCTGTCCCCCCTCAGAGACATGCGAGGACATGCTCAGAATGAAGAGGCAGCAGCGGCAGAGGCTTAAACAGTCTAAACAGTGCATTGTGCGGGGCTGAATGTGTGCAGTTTGAATAAGCTGAGGAGTGGGCTGTCAGACAAAAGCCATTGGAAGGGGCTCAGTTGTCTAAACAATGACATCCAGTTCAGGCTGTGATCTATATTTAAGCACGAACTACCAATGCCATTTTCTGAAACTTTGCCTTTTGTTTACGGTTTCGCAATCATGGATAGTAAGGTAGGGTAAACTTTATTGTCCCAAAGAGGAAATTTGTCTTGGGGAGGGTACAGTGCCACGTCAGCTGCATAACAAAGCCGTTCAAGTTCATAGTTCTGCATAGCCACCACAAAAGTTACAAAGTTTAAAAGTATTACATAGCAAATAAAAAAAAATGCAAGAATTCATCCCCAACATTGGACTAAATAAGAGGCCAATTACACCCAGAAACTCTAAATTACAATAAAAAGAGGATGAGGGTCCAAAAACAAAAGTAATCACCTGTGAGATCAGCTCTTAAATTGAACCTCGAGTCTTTGAGAAGCTCAAATTCTGAAGGAAAGAAAAAAAGCAATTCTGGGTCACTAGAAATATCCCATGCAAGCCTTTCCCTTGGTGAAGCAACTTTGAGGTGGACTATTCGCTAGACCAGTGTGGTTCACAACCTTTTTTAGTGGCGATCCCAAATATGGACCCCAGGAAGATTAGTTGCTGCCCTGTTAGTAACTAATGGGAATCCTAATAACAAATAAACAAACATGATGACTTCTGGTGTTTTGCGACCCCCACAGCACACGTTTTCCATTCAAACTATGCTTTCAATATGATCTGGCGACACCCTGAAATCATCGCCAGACACAAAACTGCGCTACACAATAGCATCATTCATCGTCTGAGATTTACAGTATTCACCACCAGTATACAAATCAAGTCGACCACTGGGTATATAAAGTCAGAAACAGATAATCTCTTCATAGTGACACCTGTAAGAGCCACATAATCATGTGCTACAAGAAGAAAATCTAAGCAGCCACTATACGGACAACCCAAAACGTGCTCAATACGCCAATCGTGTGTCAAGTACTCCCGACTAACATTATTGTAGCTCAAAAGAGGGAGACTGACCCCTGCTGGGCTCCATACTGGTTGAAGGATGTGCTAAATGCAGAAGAAAAACTGCTCCATAGGGACATTAAAGTGAAATAAATACAAAAATAAATTTGAGCGAGAAAGAAAGGTGCCAGAGTACACAGAGCAATGTTGGCTTTGTGACATTTATTGCTATTATAAATGCCAACAACCGGCACGGTGCAGTGCAGTGGCCATGAAGTGTAGTGTCTGGTCATGATACGCATCAGATATGCGTCAGAGTGAATCAACAGTAACAAGGGCTGTGTGTGTTGGGGGACAATATAAAAATTGGGTCTCAAAATTATGATGACAACCAGAGAAAAGTCAAGGCCCAAGATGGTTTACAAGCCTCTAACAAGAGTAAAATTGAGTCAAAGTTAAAAGGTGGCAGCTGGTTTGTCAGGATACATTTACAGGCTGGCAGTGGGGAAAACCCTGTCTCTCCCTGTGCACCGCGCTCGCTGCTGACACGATTAACTGGACCTTTTAGTGCAAGACCCAATACAAGCCACTCACCACCGGAGTCATTTCACTGTTCAGCAGAGCAGCAACGCACACAGCCCCAAGCATTGATTTTCATCCACAGTGTGACAGTGCAACAATCACAAGTTTGCCCAAGAAGTTAGCAGACTCCCAGCATGGTTTATAATGTACTGAGAGCAGCAGACATCTGGGTATCCAAGCAACAGACACAGGGAGAAATATGGCACATTACAGTTGACCTTAGACAGCAGACAAATACAAGTATATACACATAGGAAACTTATTTTGGGGTCTTATACGGCCTCACACAGTCAGTTTAATTTAATCAACATATATTAGCGGCTTTATTTCATATTTATTAGTTCAGTGAATGGGTGTGACAAAAATAGCATCCAGTGTGCCGAATCACCATACACGATTGCCGAGTGGTGAGTGCTCTTGACTCACAGTGATGAGGTCTTGGGTTCAATTCTCGAACGGTGCGTGGGCCTTTCTGTGTGGAGTTTGCATGTTCTCTGTAGGTTTTCTCTGAGAGCAGTATTTTGTCTAAAACATGCACAATAGGCTATTCCTCCAACTAGGTCGAACCATGAACCTGGATAAAGATCTAGACAGATCTATGGGAACCGACTGTTTCCTGAGGTTGCCTCAAAGGAAGGATGGTTCAAGTGTCAAGGACAAATTTCCTGACAGCAGGGATCACCAACCATTTTGGAGCTTGGGATAACTTCAAAACTAGTCGTTTCAGGATGTGTAGGTTCTCAGTCGTACAGGAGTTGTCCATCGTAGGCAAAGATTATTCAGTCTTCATCTGTACTCTGTAGTTGAAGTGTCGGACGTTTGGATCATAGTCCAAAGATCGTCCTGAGCGAATAAAGATTTAAACACATTTGTGGGTCTCTTAAGAGCAAACCAGAAGGAGGAGTTTACCTTCAAGGACCTCCTCTCTTGGTACTAAAGGTTGGAAAACATCCGTCCATCTGTCCAACCTCAGTGTTGTGGTCTGAAATGTTTCACCTTGTTCTTCACACTCTTTCCCCCTGAACTGTTCTGTCTAATAAAACTAAGTCCAAAACATCCGCCATACAGCAATTTTAGAGCAAATAAACAGCATCATAACCGAGAAATAGTTGTTGTGATCAGAAGAAGCAAACTATCATGTAACTATATTCATCTCAGGGGAGAAAATGAAACCGATGACTAACTTTGGTGTCCTGAAGTAAAAGGTTGTCATGAAAAAGTTATGCGTGCACAAGTTACAGCAGTGCTCCTGAAGTGTAGCCCGTCTCTCCTTCATTCTGAATAGTTTTCTACGGAGTATGAAGCTGCAGAGACAAGTCAGGCCCTACAGTTCCTCTCCTGGGGCTCGCTGTTTTGTACAGCACATCCTGAAACTGACAGAAAATCTAATGAAGAGCTACCTGACAAGATCCCAACACTCTCCCCAACCAAATGCCATGGGTTTTTAGAGGCAACACAAGACGCTGCAGTTATTGTAAAACTGACAATGTTCGTGGCTCATTGCGTTGCAGGCTGCCATTCGAGATGAACAATTTCAGCAAAGCACTTGTGTTTGAATGAATGAGACAGGAATTGGCCAGCAACCGTTATTGACTTTGAGGACTCTTCTTCTGTCGAAGTCTTAATTAGAGAATTGTTGTCCTCATATTTTATTGTGGTGAAATGTATATTGTAGATTACAGGAAACGGAGTAGGCACTCAAAAGCTTTCTTGCTTCGGCCTAATCCCTTTGAGTGCCTTCACTTGGTAATGATGCATAGTTGTTGTTAATGTTTTTAGGTACTAATGGTAAAGAGAAAAAATAGCTACCGACAACTGGAACCAAAACAATATCTCACTGTAGATGGCAAGTTTTAATAGCTGGTGGGTCCTGAGACAGCACTAAAGAAAGTTACTTGGTTGTTTCAGCTAAAATGATAAAAACCGAAAAGAAAGTCCATTATAAGAGAAAAATACCATTATTGTTCCGTTGTATGGTTCTAGATGATCGATAATTTAGGATACTGTAGGAATAGAAAAAAGTATCATTCAGGTACTGGTATAAACCAAGTATCATTAAAGTACTAGTATAAAAAAAACAAAAACAGTACCCAGCTCTACCAGGGTCCTCATTTATAAAGCTTGCTTACGCCCTACGCATGGCATAAACCGCCATCTGCGCCATATGTGGGCAGCTCTGACCATGCTTTACGCTCTCAGCACTGACTGGTCTCAAGGGAAAAATTGACACATGTGGACAGAGGGGGAAGTGGAGACAGTTTTAAGGAAATGTTTGGTTTCGCAGCTGTGTAAACAGCCCCCAATATTCCAAATCCAAGAGAAATTAGAGTGAAAAGTAAATATAAAATTTACATTACTGTTTTAAGTTTCTTCTATATCAGACAATAAGGTAAGCGATGTGTTGTTCAATTACCTTAACATGTTTCGAAAGCCATACTGCTTCCTTCTTCAGAAGGGTCACATGATGTAGGATGTGACGTCTTGTATCCGCTGTTGGCCTGACGCGACCCGACAGGTCTGTCAGGCCCGTAGTGCCCTCCGCCAGTGGTTGGTGGTACTTGAAGGATTGTATCCCATGTGCGGGAGAGTTGGAAAACTCCATCTCTGTTCATTGTAGAAAAGCCTCACTTCCTGATCTCGATCGCCTCCTTGATCCAACATTTGTATTTATTGCTCTGTTGGTTGATGATGCTGTTGTCCCAGTCCATCACGTGGTTGTTGCGTTTGCAGTGGTCTGATATTGCCAATCTCAGGTTTTCCTGTTGCGCCTTTTCCCTTCCTGTCCTGGTTAGTCTTGTTGTGGTTTCCTTTTCACATTCCTTTTTGTGCTCATTTTTTCTGGTATTGAATAGTCTTCCTGTTTCTCCAACGTATGTTTTTTGGCATGATTTGCAACAGCGGATATAAGACGTCACATCCTACATCATGTGACACTTCTGAAGAAGGAAGCAGTAAGGCTTTCGAAACATGTTAAGGTAATTGAACAACACATCGCTTACCTTATTGTCTGATATAGAAGAAACTTAAAACAGTAAAGTAACAAAAAGACAAGATGAACGCCATTCAGAAAATAAAATGTACACTTCCGCATTTGAACGAGGGGTGGACAGGACGTGGCGAAGGCTGCTAGATTTTCATAATGATATCTCATGACGTTTAAAGTCGTGTGCACGTGCACATCTTCAGTGCTAAACGTAGAGACAATCCCTGATGAATCTATGACTGAGTTTTTGATTTAAAGACAAGACACAAGCATTATGTCCACCTGTAAAGTGCACATTAGCACGCGACACACGCGTGGCCCTGAATAACAGTACATGGGGCTTCTCGTGAGGGGTACCGGTCCGCTGCTGCTTTGGGCCACACTACTACTCATCCCCTGTCCCGAATGAACACCCTCCCCTCACGTTTCAAAGCTGCGGCGCTAAGAAACCAGTCTGTCGCTCATCCAGTTTGGCACAGCGCTGCCACTTCATTATGCGCTGAATATAGAGAGATTTGGTTTGAATAAATAGTGCCGAAAACCGAACACAATTTAAGCCAAAATTAAGTATGTACTATTAACTAATTATAATGTCAAAACAGCAATGGGAAAATACAATATAATAAACAATTCACAGAATTTATATTTAAGGCTAAGGTTAACCTCTTAAGCCCTAGGGTCCCCATTTTTGGGGACTTGCCACTTTTTGAGACAATCCTTGTTTATTTTAATCTATTTTTTTTAAATTGTATTTTTTTTTTCAGGGAAAAACTATTTTATGACCAAATATATAAATAGGATCCAACATTGTAAAATTACAAATTACAAATTTTGGGCCAAAAAGTGCCAAATTGTGCCCTATTTATTATAATGGGATTCTGCTAGACTGTTTTAAAACGAAACCTCAATAATTTTTCTATTATTTATTGTTACAGATAAACAGTTGGTAAAAAGTCAATTATCATGCAGTTACTATTTATGATGTTTATTTGCTTCTTTACAATGAAAACAAGCTGCTGACCTGCTGTAATGTGTGTTTTTTTAGGCGGAATTCATATTTTCTCTCTGTCAACCTCAATTACTCAGGCCTACTATGATTTTCTTGAAAATTTTCACATCTACAGTATCCCCATAGACATTCATATCATTTGAGAGCAATATGAACATTTTAGACATTTTACAAACTGTTAAAGCCTCCAGAGGATATGTATACACAGCAGGGCTTAAGAGGTTAAGGTTAAGGTGAACTTTATTGTCCCTGTAGGGAAATTTGTCCTCTGCATTTGACCCATCCCTCGATGCCGCCGGGGTAACCCGTCAGGAGCAGTGGGCGACCACAGTGCAGCGCCCGGGGACCCATCTCCAGATGTGGAGCCAGGCTCATGGTCAGAATCACCTGCATGTTTTGGGTTGATGGGGGAAACCAGAGCACCCGGAGGAAACCCATCCAGACACGGGGAGAACATGCAAACTTCACACAGAAAGGTCCCATCCTGGCCCGGGATCGAACCGGGGACCTTCTTGCTGTGAGGCAAGAGCGCTATCCACTTGGTGACCGTGCCGCGTAGCTACTTATTTTTCAAGATTTCAACAACAAAAAATCTAATCGTTTGTCATTGTAATTGTTTAATTTTCTACCCTATATAAATCTGCCTGTGCTGCTGTGGAGCGTCCCTCCTGTCTGGGTGAGTGACGTGAGGTGGGTTCACATGTGCAGATTCCTTCAGAAGGTGAGATCTATAAAGCATAGATTGCGTAGAGAGGTCCACGCAGAGGGTTTTAAAAAACTGGAAATTTCCGTGGTGTGCGCCACACAAAAACGTCATTTTACTTGTGCTATTTAAAACTGGCACTTTAATGAGAGACAAATTGATTTAAAAATTGATTGAAGATCCCCCCATTGTGAGGCGTAGGACAAAGACCTGGTATGTTTGGTTATTAAACCAATTTTGCAGAAATATTCCACTGAGACTTCAGAACAACTACAATTTTTCAATACAAGGCAAATATTACAGCCTCAAAGCAAGTATATTTCTGCAATTTCTTGCATTGAAATGCACTTTTTGTATATCCATCAACACCATAATGGTTTATAAAAGCACTTTCCAAAATCCTCAAATGAAAGCTAAATGTGTATGATTATAGTTGGAATGGATTTAGAATGACTGTAAACAGCATCATTTTGCAAAACACTGTTTTCTTGTTACATATCAACGAGCTTCGACAGAAAAGGTAATACTTTTCTCCTGAAGACTAGCATTGCCGTCAAGAGCTTACATGATGCTTGAATGGACATAATAATAAGAAATGCTGCGTTGAATATAATATTGCAGTCCCCCTTGCTTACACAGACAGCTCAACATGCATATAAAGCCTATTAGGTTCACGGTCTTCTGCTCTCAGTGGGTCAGCTCTCATTACACCAGTGATGTGCTGGACTTACACAACAGCATACCAATAGCTTTCCTCACTCACAACCTTTCTTATTCTTTACAGCACCTAACCGTTTTAAATCTAAATGTGCAAAAATGATCTAATGTGGGAAGATGGGAAAGGTTTACAAAAGGGTCATGTATAAGGAAGTCTTGTGTGTACAATTAACACCAAGAGGTGTCCTCTGCACTTAGTCCTGATGGAAATGAGTACATTACACTCAATTTGAATAAAGCAATACATTAAAGATGTGACATCTTTTCAGCTCTTCAGTAATTATCTACAGACATGGTAGTAATAAAGCATCTGTCAACAAGGCAGGAAGGTCCAGCTGCTAAAACTTACACATTTCAGTTAAATAAGTTGACTTCTTTCATTGAAACAGCAGAACAAGGATTGATTCTGGTTAATGAAAAAGAAATGAAATAGTTGAGGCACAGCCTCACACACATTGTTACTTTTCACAAATGTTTTAAAGAACTATAGAGCGAGAGTTACAGTGAGCTTCCGAGAGGCCTTAAAAAGGATTTTATAAATCACTTGTTCTATTGTGTGGGTCGCCTACTGGCCCGCAAAGACCCAAGGCACCTTGTTGTAATTTGGCCAAGCTGTAGCAAAGCCCAGTCTCTTAAATCATGTCTCTCAGTTCCTCCTGTTCTCCACAGGCTGCCACCCAGGTGGCACTAGAGTCTTGTGCAGCCAAACAGAATTAAGGCTGAATTAAAAACTCAATGAGCCTAATAATTAAACTTTAATGGACAACATAAAGTACCCAGTACCTTTTAAATGCTGCTGTCACTGGAACTGTCAAGCTGTGGATCCTGCTATCTCTTTTACTCAGCACAGCTACATCACTATTATCCCCATTTCTAAGGGTAAGCTAGTGGTCAATAAAGAAGTTAAAAGTCATTTTTTTACAAAATTGTTACAAATTTCAACCCCATACACATTTTAATTTATGCAAAACTTATTCTTGCATGTCTTTATAGACAGCCATCTTGCCCACACATTTCCCTACTAGACTAACACAGGCACGGTGCTATAACAGGAGTCGGGCCCACACCAATACAAGAACACACACAACATGCTCTGTATCTGAACTGCAGAGATGAATCTATGATGGACCACACTGCACAGTTCACTAACCCTCAGGAAATCAGCAAATGAAAACAAAGGCAGTGCTCTTGTTTGAAGCACAGAGTTGATTAAAGACACAAAGACGTTCATACTAAGCTTTGTTAAAACTAACAACATGGGAGTGAGTTTGTGAGTGAGTAAATAGCTCACTCACAAACATTGCAACAGAGCACAAGATACCATAGTGCGAGAGAAGCACTCATTCCAACATAAACTCCCATGATCATTTCATGACAACATTTATATGATGACCAGATGTTGTTCAACGATAATGAGAAGACATGTCTCGTCTCTATAACAGTTATAAGACTTTAATCCAAATTCAGCAGCAAAAGCAACAGGTGAAAGCAGTTGTTCAGGATCTCTGAGTGTGCGTGGGCAGAGAGCTGTGCAAAAATTACATAACTCCAGAGTAAATATTTGAAAAGAATTACATCAGTCTTGCAAGTGCCCAGCATTAACCATCAAACAAAGACAAGTTCAAACTCCAAAAATGAGCAAAAAGGGATAAAAGGAAGAACAAATAGCACAAATATTTCCTTATGCACAGTCATGACAATTGAAAAGCAATTCCCCAGAATCACCACTAGAGGGCAAACAATGGCAACTTTTGCATTGTACTTACCAGCGTTGACTATGGCATCCACCTCCAGCAGCGTGATGTCGCCTTTGTAGAGGGATACTTTATCTGACAGCCCTCCACCGACGGTCAGCTGAGTGTCCTCTTCAGTGTCATTGGCTGAAATAGAGTTAGGAGTTATGATAACGCCTTCCAACAATATCAATTTTATTAACCCTCGGGCCCTCCATCAAAAATCATACACTCCGCCTCTTTAAGCCACTTTCTGCAGTAGGGTTTTATTTCTAAACCTTTTGTCAACATCTCCCCTACTAAAAAAAAAAACAGGCCTCTAAGCTTTTTTTTTTTTAGCTTCTGTAAGGTGTTAGGCTGAATCATGGCTGAAGGAACTCCCAGAAACCTGTCAAATGATTGATTGATACACACACACACACATCCATCCTCACACATGCATACCAAAACAAATATACTATTTTTATATGATTTTTTTCATTTTGGGGAATGGAAGTCCGGGAAGACCAAAATTAAAATAAACTGTAGAGGCAAATCTAGGAAATGAGTCGATCATCATAAAAATGCCAGAAACTAAATGTGTTGAGGTCTACGTAAAGGAAGCATTCCAAAAATCATGACATTTGTACGTTTTTATGCCACAGCTATGACTTACCCGTAACTGGATTTACCTGGATTTAACACATACATCATGTGACCAACTCTGAGGACAATTTCAGAAAGGAAGCAATCAAAACTATACTCAGGTATGCAGATAAACCTAGACTGGTCTGATCAAAAACAAAGTACTTAAACAGTTTACCACTAGAAGACCAAATGAACTTTTTTGGGTTAACATTAGATTGTATGAGAAATCCGTCTCTCTAAACCCCCCTCTCATAAGATAAATAAAATGGTGAGAATTGCTACTTTTTTCCATTCAGAATAACATTTAAAAACTAAATTACCAGACTGTCACATTCTTTTATGCAACGGCAGCAACCTGAAAATAAGTCAATTGGTTCAAAATAGTTTTTCTCTTTTTCAAATTTTCTTTGAATACATTAAAAAAAACACCATTGCCAAATATAATCACCCTAGTACAAAAAATCTCAAAAGATACAACAAAAAATGGACCCCGAATGGCAAAGAATTGTGCCAAAAGAGCCTGAGGGTTAAACACTGAAAATGTCATTATATAGACAATGATCAGTGATGAATACGAGCAACACATAGTTATGTAGCTATGTTTGTAGCTGCAGCTGCCATGAAGAACTATGAGCCGCTTTTGGCAGACTGTATCTATAATTAATAAGAACAGAAGGAACTAGAACTAAAAGTAGAATTAGCATCACAGGACACCTTCGTCTGGTCTTTATGTGAAATACATCAACATGCACATGGTGTTATATCTATCACATAAATAGTAGTCGTCACTAAATAAATATTTTTCAACTATTCCTTTGGAACTTTCAGTGCAATGAACTGGTGACTTCAGACTTTAAGTGTAAATTAGCAGCTAGAAGTTCACATGTACTGCTAGAGCACACATAAACTGATTTATTGCGAAGATATTTTGTCTCCATCAACTTAAGAAACTTAGGGGCAAAAATGGAAAATGCTGATGCTCATACTGCTGTTTTCCTCCCTCCAGGTTGGGATCTTGTCCAGAGAGACATAATCCTGGCGGCGGTACTCCTTACGCCTGTCCTCTCGATCGAGACGGAGCAGTCTCTCTGTGAAAGACAAAGAAAACATTGACTGTCACTAGTTGATGTCACAGAAAGTTTGAATGTATATTGTCTTCTTAAGTGAGTGGCTTTATAATATTGGGTAAATGTTTGCTTGCTGAATGTGACTGTCACTGATATTTAACCATGTTAAAAAGACATTTGAAAGCTTAGGTCATTCATTCATTTCATTGCGTTTTAAGTAGGGCTGTGCTCAATATATCCTATATGTAATATATCGTGATACGCAATTATAAAAGAATTTCAATTAAATCTGCTTGTTTTACCCCATGGTTTATTCATAACACAACACGCTCACTAACTGCTACAATTGCAGGTTTCAGTTTTGAACATATTTAGCAAAATAAAAACTATTTATTGTACCTATGAGATAATTTGTCTTCAGTTTCTTTGAAATATGTATTGTATTATGGACGCTGCATCGGGATACATTGTATCAGGATATGTATCGTACCATGGACCCTACCTATTGTATTGTGAAGTTGTTGGCAATACCCAGCCCTAGTTTTAAGTCAATGTTAAAGACATGACTTTAGACTTCATCATACAGAAGTAGTTCATAATAATGATTAGGGCTGTGTACCTTTGACAACTTGGCGATACAACACATACCTCGATACACAGGTCACGATACGATGCGTACCTCGATACAGAGCCTTCTCAATACCATTTGACACTGTTCGATATGATTCAATAACAAAACATGGACCTAATGCTCATTAGTTAATTGTGAACATATCCACTCCATGTATTATCTTTCATTTATTGCAGAATAAAGAAAATAAAGTACATTTTGGTTAAATGTTTGCAACATAAAGTGCTCAGAATAATTGGTCGGACACAGTGTAACTGATCAAGGTTCAGAATAGGGTTGGGCGATATAACGGTATTATACCGTGTGACGGTATAAAAGTGTGTACCGGTAGAGATTTTTCAATACTGTTTATACCACAGACATCTGCTCTTTCAAAGACATCTGCTTTGAAAGAGCAGATGTCTGTGGCATCTCTCTGAGTCACTGTAGTTACACCGCCTCGACACACGGGGCACTGCAGGCACTGTAGCAGACTGCATGTGTGGTTGAATGAGCACGACGAAGAAGAAACAGCTTTACTGGAGTAATAGCAATCATGGCGGAGGCAGAGAGTGAATGTCACAAGGAAACGGTGGTTATTTTAAGACTTTAATTAAAGGGACTCAACGGAGTTTGATCATTTTCATACTCGTGACTGCCACCTCTGGCCGTCCGTGTAACTGCAGTCTCCATGTTAAGCTGGTGCATGACTGCATGACTGCCCGAACACGCCACTTTAGAGTGACGGTGCAGACTTATAGCGGCAATTGAGTGGGATAGGTGTGGGCTCACAGTACAGCGTGGGACATTGCTGGAGCATGTAGGGGGTGAAATTTTAACTTCCCTTTTATTTTAAGTCCCTTTAAATTTACAGTGGAAAAAAACCATACCATGATACAGTATATACCGTTACCGTGATATGAAATTACTCATACCGTGATATACGATTTTGCTCATACCACCCAATCCTAGTTCAGAATACAAAATATTTCACATTTTTCCATGATTATTTTCCCCAGTCTTGCTGCCATCTAACACCTGGGGAGGAAGAACGATATTGATACTGTATCTTTTTTCCATATTTTGAGCACACCCAAACACCTGCACATTAGGTTAAATCCTCCAGCCAGCTGATTCTGACCATGAGCCTGGCTTCACATCTGGATATGGGTCCCCGGGCGCTGCACTTTGGTCGCCCACTGCTCCCGACAGGTTGCCCCAGCGGCTTCGAAGGATGGGTCAAATGCAGAGGACAAATTTCCCTACGGGGACAATGAAGTTCACCTCACCTCACCCCTAATAATGATGTTCATATGTGTGATTATAAATGGAACAACAGTGTGTTTATTTCTAGTTTAAAAGCTGACATTTACAAAAAGTTAAAATCATAAATAATTTCAGGTGATGAATATGAGTTTACAACCCAACATATAAATGGTGCATAATCATTTTGTTTGCTTGTTTGTTTGGTCGAGACAGTGCATGTTAATGGACGTACATGATACAAAGGGAAACAGTGGCTACGTTTACAGATCTGATTTCTGGAGTTGTCAGACTAGTATGGAAGAGGCACGTAAACAGCATAATCTGATTTCCATTATCCGATTAGGCTTTGACACATGCAAATAATATCCAGGAAAAACACAAATTTGTTTAAAGAGAAAGCGCAGTGTAGTGTCGATCGTCGAGTAATTAAGACTGATGTACAAATGGCAACAGCCTTAGCCACTCTTCTGTCTTTGATGGTTCGAGTCCCGGTTCTGATTATCTGCTGACTGTCTCTCGCTGCTTTCACCATGAAATCTGTTTGTGCTGTTTTGTAGTTTATTTCAGTGCAATCACTGCAATTTCTATAAAAACCAACACACCGTTAAATGAGTTTGACCCAGTGCCTTTGAGTTACTAGACCTGCGCTGTATCCACTGAGCTCATGCACAGGTCATGAGATACCACATGGAGCAGTTTGACACTAAAACACTTCAAACATGGTGGAGGTTCACTCATTGTTAGCCAGCTCCACCTGGTTCTGCAAGTGGAGCAGTTTTGTAAAATCAGAACTCCAGTTATTCGATTTTTCAGATCATATACAGTAAATGCAGCCATTGTGTAGCCAGTGTAACCAGTATAACCATGAGCTAGTTAGTGTTTGTGAGAGTGAATGTCACAAGCCCACTCTCATAATAAATCATTGCAAAAGTGAACTGTCTTCTTGCCCAAGGACACAACAACAGCACTAGCCAGAGCTGGGATTGAATTGCCAACCTTTGGATCAGCGATTTATCACTAATTAGAACATTAGAAGCGAAAATATTGTATTTAGAGAAGTTCAGGTAAAGGACCTCAACTTTCTCCATTTACTTGCTGGCTAACCACTTCCCTCTTAATGGTATTATTTTTCAGGAGTCGTATGTCAGTTTGAGAAGCCTATAGCGATGCTGCTCAAATGTCAGACCAAAAAATCTGCAACTAGAAATTAGAGATTTTTTCAGTGATAAGAAAAATTGTTGCAAATATTGTTATTTTATTAAACAAATTACTATTCAGCGCAACTCCAGTTCTTGCTCACGGCAAACCCACCACTAGTAAAAGTCAGTTCAATACAATGTTAAGTCCCACAGTATCATCTACATTTTGACTTGCCTTGATCTCCTCTTAAAGCAATTTGAGCTTGAACGCTATATGCTCAGAATATGAAATCAGATTTTCTTTGATGTTGGGTTGATGCTGCAAACCTGCTCAGCCTAAAAACGGAGATACAGTTAATTATTACCTTATCTTATCAATGGCCGTAAAGATTGTTAGCCTACATAATCATATACTCATAATTTTAGCTTCAATAAGCAAAAAATAAAGAAGCTCCCACACACTGTCTCACTGACGCATAGCATGTAATATGATAAGACTGGCCCATCCGTCCATAGGAGTGGATCCCTCCCCAAAATGGTTCTCCTCGAGGTTTCCCAATTTTCTCCCATGTGGTTTTAAGGGTTGTTCTTCGCCGTGGAGGGTCTAAGGATTCCATCCGATTTTCTTTTTACGGAACATTACATCATTGTGACATTTCATTCGTGTGTGACATTCATTTGTGTGTGACTTATTTTCATCATTCTTGATGTCTGATATTGATTTGTTTCTGTCCAAAAAGACCTGTGAGATGACTCCTGTTGTGAAATGGAATTTCCTGGTTAAATAAAGGTTAAATATATATATTTTTTAAATTAGGCATTACAAAAATAAATAAATTGATTGATTGATTGAATCTTGAAATTATGTTTGCTCAGCAACAACATATTTGACTCATCAATATGACCAGAAACAAGGCTGTCATTCTAGGCAGCTTCTCCAACCCAACAAGAGCCCACTGTGATGCATCCACACATTAAGTGATTAAGTATCTTGCTCAAGGGCAGCCGAAAAGGTATGATAGCATGGATCTCACTGCAAACTATTGGTCACGTGGAGCTAAGTCAAGTACAGCTGAGAAACATCTTTAATAAGACACACCGTTCTGCTCTCACTCCAAGTTTGTGTGATACAAGTTTTTAGCCATCAGAAAATTGATTATCACCTGCCTGGACCTGTCAACTTGTTATGAGCTGCAGCAAAAGACATAATACAACAACAATCAATGTGATTTTATTTATTTTGTCAATGAACTTCATTCAAAATTTTACCAAGTTCAGCTTACAATTAATCCCCCATGCAAGATAGGCTAAGCTACTGTTAAACACGTGGTGGCTATAGGCACATTTCAGCTGCATCTGCTAATTGCTTGCAAAAAAATATGGATACAACTGTGCTCTTAATAACCTCAAAACCTTAGAGCAAAGAGTAGTCTTCTGTAGTAAGGTAGCTGCTGGCTGTTTGCAAGTCAAAGATGTACGAGGCTGTCCCCATCATCACACAGGTGGAAGGATTAGTTTGGCTACCTTAGCTTACACTTGCATAAACAAGGATCAGGGATGGAAAGCGTATTTAGTGCGAGCTAATGATCATGCGAAAGGAAACGTGGGGATGTCTACTGATGATGTTACGGATATCAAACAAACAGGTTACACCACGGCAACATAACACCAACATCCTGTAAACATCTGCCCAGCTGCCGTGAGGAATGGACCACAAGTTATTAGCAAAAAGAGCAGACGGGAAGGCGCTGTCAATCTCCTGGCATGGTCGCAAATCATGCTGCCTGCCATAGAGAGATGATGATAGCTTGATTCCCCCCCAAAAAGAAAAGCCTTACCTTTCTCAGTCTTCCAGTCCTTTTTCTTTTTGCTCATGCTTCCGGAATGATAAGACTTTGAATGGTTGTTTTTTGACTGTGGCAACCCCAGGCTCACAGTGAATAGTGATCCGGAGGGAAAGTGAATTGCAAAGTGAAACAGACCCTGGACGGTTGTCTCACCTGTGAAGCTGTCAAATTTCTATGGACCTCAGTGGAGCCAACCTACCGTGATTGCGCCGTAAATTATGTGTACGGGTTCCAGGCGCGTGATTGGAAGCTGCTAACGCGGAAGTGGGTGCGTGATTGGTCAGGGTGTTGAGTGACTCATTGAAGGGCCACTCGTTGGCCAGTGAGGGTAGGTTGTGCGCAGCGGTTCATCCTCCTGGCGTGAGAGAGGAGGCAGTGCAGGCGCGCCGGTGTAATGCAAAGTGCAGCCTGGCTTCATGTATGCGCAGGGATATCATATCGGCTATAAAATCTAAATAAAATCAGACAGCAATTTCTCATAGAGTTTTATGAATGTCTTGCCGATGAGTGGAAGATATTAATTATTTTGTCCATTCGGCCTATTTATAAATCATCACACTTTTTGATACAATGTAGCCTACCACAATGGCAAAGTTAACTCTGCTTCAGGACTGCCCCAAAAGAGGACGAAGCAAAAGTGAAATTGACTGACTGAAATGAAGAGCAACCTGCAGTGTCATCTGAAGTAGTACCACAGCTTGACAACCAGTGGCTATTTTGGTATTGCAGTAAAAGAACAACTCCATCCTCTTAAAATAGCTATTAAAAGGTAAAAAATATATATATATATATATATATATATATATATATATATATATATAGTAGGTTGGAGATGATGCAATGCCTTTTTCTATAATCAATAAATACCCACATCAAATGAAATGTCACTGACAAATCATATGGTCATGCACATTTTTCTTTTTTCAAAGTTCTTTTTTCAAGTTTGATGTTGATAGATTTGTGATACAGTATATAGATTTTTTTAGCTTATAACTCGTTTGATTATCATATATGGGCCGCAGTGTGTGCAAATTCACAACATCCTGCTTTTGTTCACTGGCCAATGTAGTATTTTGTGGGATAGAGGAGATAAGGCTGTCATATGGGGCAGGCTGGTTCCAGAGACCACCGTCTGTTATCTGTTGTGCAGCACTGCTCCAGTCCAGACCCATCTGCTCCAAAAAACCTCTGATACTATCCCGCAATGAACACTGTTTTTAATCCCAAACTGACTTTGATCTGTTATTGAATTCTGTCCAATTGCTTCATCATCTGAATACTTGCAGAGTTCCTCGATCCCAAAGAAAGTAAACACATCTTGCAACAGAGTGTGGCATGTTGGACAATGTCCCCAATGTGCATCTTTTCCACTCACTCAATAGCCTACTGGTCATTGGGATTGTAGTATGAAATTAAAGATTTCCATCTGAGTGGGTCACCACACATTTTTTTACTAATATATATTTAAATAGTTTCAGTTTCTTTTCCTTACAATAAACACACATGCAAATGAGGTTAACTGACTCCTTTCACTTTGTCTGCTGCACTTTTCAGAACTGGACACTAGATGTCAGTCTTGCATCACAACATTTCCATCATTTGCACTGGCTCAGAGGTAATTGCATGAAACACGTTCAATTACATTTAATCACGTTTCATATTTCATTACTGTGTGTTCATCAGTATACTAATGTTTAAGTTTGCACATATTGCTGAGATGTCTTTGCCATACATACACACTGTCGGTATAGCATTGTCAATAATATAATATGTGTGCCACTTAATCAGGTCTTAATCAGGTCTTTTTTATATAAAATAACGAAATAATATATAGACTATGGCACTTCAAGACACTGACAGTTGCTTTAAAGTTCTCTGTGGTGCCTCAGAACTACTTTTTTCTTTCTTTTTTAAAGGAGATTGTCAGAGAACATCTTGCTGGAGTTCTTTCGATCCTTAATTATTGTGATGCAGTGAGTTGTCTTTGGATCTGATCAGTGATGGATGGACGGAACCTGTGAGCAATTGTTCAAGTTTACAATAACACAAGCTATAATTTTGATGAGAGTGTTGTGTCATGTTTTGTGATTTATTTTGATCGATGATAAACACAGAAGTACAAACTTGGCTGCTTGTCTTTAATAGATCCTCGGGCGAATACAGAGGAGGATCTATTTGTGTGCTGTGTAGGCTATAGTCATGGTTACAGCACCAAGTTCAAGCCAAAGTCTGAACCCAATGGGGCTGCACCTACAAGTCATGAGTCAGATCTGTTGTTGTCTTAATTTGTATGTTTTTGTATTCTACTTCAAAATCATAGCAACATAATAAAAGCGGGCAATTAACTTAAAAGCAAAATGCATCCAAAAGTTGGCCAATGGGGCAGATAAACAACTACAACAAATTACTTGTTTTATTTTCTCTTCAGTCTAAATGACTTCGTTTTGATAATCAGTGCCGTCAGGATTAATCTACTCAATATTCTCAAACACGATATGAATACTAAGCTTACTTAGTAACTTACTTAGTAAATGGGGAAACTGCAGGAGAAAAAAAGCTTATACTGCTGGAGTACTGCACATCCTTGGGGCAATCAGCTGACACATTGTACTTTGTTTATTGCATAATGTGTGAGCTGCAGCTAATAAATATTAGAAGGCTTAAAGAAAACATTTCTTTGTGAAGTGTGCAGCAACAGTGAATGTAACTGATTGCTTGACCAAAGTGGCTTTGTCTCATTGCATACACACTTTAATGTGCGAGTTTTCAATACTGTCAGTGCTGCAGGTCTTTGATCCCACTCTGCCCACCCTGAATATGAAAACAGTGTGACCTGGTGGTTTCTGTGGGCTTGTGGCAACCTTTTAAATCAACCCTTTTCAGTCTGTATTGTTGTAGTGTCCTCTCATATGTCAGCTCATCTGTTGGGCAGATGTGAACACTCGCTGCCTGATTAAACAGGGCAGACAGCTGTAAAATGATGGGCAGCCTCCATTTTGTCGAAGAGATCAATGGTTCTTAAACCTTTCACACAAGCTACCAGTTTATAAAATATTTGAACATCAAATACCACCTCATAAAATATTTGTCCTTCAAAGTACAACCAAGCCTAGATCAAGATCAAAAACAATTGGCTCCAGAAAGAGTCTAATTAATGTAGACCCATTGAACTACATATGATTAGATGTCATTAATAAAGTACAATTAAAGGTGCATTCTGTAACTTTTTATGTGAAAACAAAACTTGATATTAGTGTATATTTGACCTTTTTGTGGCCCCGTAGCTGCATGGATACAGCATGGCACCTTTGCTTTCCATCACAGTGGCCTCTATGATGCTCCAGGTTCAATTGTTTTCAGGGTTTCATACCAGAAGCCTACCAGAAACCATAAAAACCATTGATCCTGGAGTGTCATAGAAGCCGCTGTGATGGAAAGCAAAGGAGCTATGCTACATACAGCGATTGGGTCACAATATCAAGTTGTTACATAAAAGTCACATAATGCACCTTTAAAGCGTAAAATTGTGCATTTTTATTTATTATTTATTTGGTTGGGACAGTGCATGTTAATGAACACACATGAGAATCATGCATGTAAACACACCACTCGAGATTGTAGCCTGACTAATTTGCATCCGTTGTCCCACACTCATACACACAAACACACTCTCATTCATCCTGATCTATTGTACATGTTTGTAGTGGTAGGGGAAACCGGAGCATCCGGAGGAAACCTACGCAGACACGGGGAGAACATGCAAACTCCACACAGAGAGGCCCCGTCCAGGGATGGGTCCCGGGATTGAACCCAGGACCTTCTAGTTGTGCAGCACTGTTAGCACACCAGTCATCGGTTCCTTCTAGGCGCTTGAGAACAATACTTTAGCCTATGGTACTGTATTTAACACAGATGAGAAAGAGACAAAATTAATTATTAATCCAAGTTATGTAAAATATGTTAAGGTACTCCATAATGGGTGCATAGCATGCGCCAAGAACAATTTATACTTAAACGTGGTAATGTATAGAGATTTTTGCCAGTGTTTAGTCTACATGGTCACAATGGGTTTGAGGTTGGATTAAAAAAGCACCACATTGTGAGTATTCCCTTTTTTTTTTGAAGATTCCTGTGGTTTTTAGCTTTGGTAAAATGTGTTTCTGTAGCTCCCCATGTTTATTTTAGTGGCTCTTAAATAAAGCTCCCAATCAGCATAAATGTCAGCTGTCCTATCCAAGGGGGAGGCCGTGAAATAACTGATAGTAATTTCAAATAAGACTCTAATTTATTATTATATATTTTTTCTCATTAAAAATATTATGGCCCGATACCACTTATATTTAGACTTATGTCAATGGTAGCCTATTCACAGAGGAGCAGTAACAAAAATATTTTGCAAAGAAAGAGTAGCATTACTTTAAAATAATTTTACTCAAGTATGAGCAAAAAGTAGTCATCTGAATAATTAGGTTCTTCCAGTAAAATTAAAAAAAGTATTTAGTGAAATATACAGAGTTGAGCATTCAAGCCTGCAGTATATCTAATTCAACTACGAAAACACAAAATAATAAAAAAGAATATGACATTTACATCCAAATGCTGCATGCACTTTTGCAGAGGCTTACCTCTGTGTTGTTTTTCCTTGTGTTTTTGTGCATCTGAATTTTTTTGGGATGTTTTTTGTGGTGTTATGTTGCATCTTTGTGGACTGGAGAGTACAGCATAGAAGCAAAAAGCTTCTTATGCTGTTTTTGTTAGACCTGAGTTTACTACAGTTTTTTAAGATTAAGCAAAGTGCTCCATGAAAGGTTAAGGGGAAGTCAGTCATCTATGTGTGACAGAGTAAACAGAGGCAAAAATCACACTTGTCACACAGCAGACCATCACTCTTTGAATCAAGCTGAACACTCTTCTCAGTGGACTGTGTAAGGCTTGTGTTTTCGGTTCAGTAACAGTTCAACAGAAACGATCTGGTCAGGGCCCATTCAACTGGCTTTCCAAGGACAGAGTGGACAAGATATCCTCACAATACTCATCTCACAGCCTCTTCAGTCCTGCCTCAAACAGAATACTGTGGAGAGCTTCATCCACTGGGTGGTCAGGAAGCTGAACTCTCCCCTTTCTTCTCCCTACTACCCCCATGGTGTAGGCCTACATACAGGCCTACGCCACCACCATACTATAGTTTTCTATAGTGTTACTATTGTATTTGTTCCATTTGAGAGAAATTAAAAATGTGATGATTGAGTTGAAATGCACAGTAAAATATTCGAAAAAAAATAAAGATTGCAATAAACTGTGCAGCAGTGTGTGGCGCAGCAGTTAGCGCTTGTGCTTCACTGCTAGAAGGTCTAGGGTTTGATCCCCGGGATGGATGGAGCTTTCTGTGTGGAGTTTGCATGTTCTCCCTGTGTCTGCTTCCGCCGGGTGCTGTGGATTCCCTTTCCACTAAAAACATGTAAAATAGGCCAGGATGAATGAGAGAGTGTGTGTGAGTGCAATTGTGGAACAACAGATGGAAATTAGCACCTGGCTACGCTCCAGTATCCTGCATGGCATGTTTACATGCATGAGTTCCTTGTGTGTTCAAAACAAACAAACAAAAAAGATGCAAGAAACAACAATCATAATCATATGTCAACATAAAGCATTTGTTACTCTTCTTTTGTTGTTGTTTACTCAAGAATGAGTGATACTTTAAAATATGTGTCAACTGAATGTAACTGTGATAAAACGACTTTTAAAGCAAATTATTGATTACAAATTATTCAGATACAAATACAGATAACATTAATGGAATATTGTCGTATTTAACTTAAAATGTATCCACTGCCCACTGTTTACTCACGTCTGCGACGTCTGCAACCACGTGGGATTCCTCTCAGCGCACTTCCTTAGCAACGTATACCTGAACCAGGAAGAACTCTCCAAAGCTCCTGCTAAGTGGCTGTGCAAGCAGAGCTACAGAAAGAGAAATGCCAGTAAAGTTAATCTGTTTCATTTGCACTGCTTCGTCGTGTGGGAAAGAGTGTTAGAGCGATCCGGAATGAAGCTTCTTATACCATTCAAATGCTGAGAGTCCACTGATGTAAGTTGTGATAGTTTTTAGCTAAGGTTGCTAGTTGCAGGCTAACATGCTACCAAACTCTAAGCTAGCTTGGGGATGTGTACAACTTCTGTAACAGCTAGCTAATTAAATAAAATGCATATTTTACGCATCGGAATAAGTGTTTAATACGGACGTATTGCCAGATTTAAGCAAATAATAACGTATCTGTATCGCATGAATGTAAAGCAATTCACGTAGTGTACTTTTGAGGTCGTAGCTAAACTAAACCAAATGTAACATGTTTTGAATAATAAACCATGCTTGATACTTCTTACTATCAATATTTCTGTTACTTTTGCAGGTGTGTCGGTAAAATGTCTTCCTTGTCAAATAAGAATAAGCCATGATAGGCTTGTCGAGTAATGTGGGGGTTATGGAAAGTCTAGCAAACTCTGAAGATCAGCAGGAGACCGTTGTTTTGTCCAATTCATGGCCCCAAACCCAGGAATCCAACAATAAACAGAAGTGGAAAGGTTTTGGTGGATTTGTTTTGGTTCATGCTGGTGAGCGAGTGCCAAAGAGGCAATGCCAAAGTCTTAACAGCAGCTTTTTTCCTTCCTTTTCTTTTTTGAGAATATTAACCTGTCATTTGCCTTTAGGAGCAGGATACCATTCAGAATCGAAAGCCAAGGAATACAAGCATGTGTGCAAAAGGGCCTGCCAGCGGGTGAGCTATATTGTCTGTTGTAATAACACTTATATAAATTAAATAATATGTATTTATAAATACTATATATATTATAATATCAAATATTGTTTTGCAATATTTAAAATCATCTGTTTCATTTAAGTACTTTTAATAGTAGAGGAGAAACTGCCATAACATTTATTAGTAGAGGAAAAACTACCATAAAATACTTCTGCAGCACCTGAGTGGGGTGGCACCTAGGGTGACCCTGTAGAATCCAGTAGCGGGCCTGTGCCACCCCAGGCTAACCCCTAGAAACACCCTTATGGTTTTGTGACCGGTGGTGTTGGTTGCGTTGTGTAACTTGTGTGATAGACTCACAGATTCAAGATGGAAATTGGAGGAGGGAACACACTCGCACTCTGTTTAATGCCAGTGTTGAGTAACATAGAATATTACAAAAATCAGTGCCTTCTCTTCGTGGTGGTAGCCTGCTGTCCTCCAGCTGTCGTCCATGATGCTGAGATCTCCGACTCACAGCGGAAAGCCTCCAAAGCCCACGTGCACTAATAAACTGTACTAAACCGTGAATGTAGGATTATCTTGTCCTCCGTGAAGCCCTTTAGATAGGGGGAAGGCACCGGAAGTTCGTAACTCCTATGGACTATCCATTCAAACTTTTGTGTCCTATTTTTAAGTAATTCTTGGACACAGGCTTGTCATTCTTACCTCCACCTGTTGGACTTAATATGTGCTTCATGATTCCATTGTTTTCCTCTAGTTATTTTCATATTTATTTTGCTATAAACTTAATATGGGAGCGGCGCCAAAAATACCCCTCAACCGCTAGCATGATTGAGCCTCCTTTAGCCTGCACCAACACTATGGGGAAAGCCACGCCCCCCTATATCCACTCTTTCCACAATCTATGGCAGTACTGCCACGAATTGACAGCAACTGCTGGCACAGCAGGAGAAGTCCCACACCCATTTGCAAGGATTTAATACAGTAATGACTCACACTGTCAAGTCATCTTTTAATAATAACTATATAGATGTATTTATTATGAATACATAAAATTCATTTTATAAAGATTTGTCTGTCTTTTAGGCTGTTGACCAGCTTAAGTCTGGTGCCCTGGCTGTGGAAGCTGTTGCTGCCGCCTTGGTTGAACTTGAGGTTGGTTTTCACTTGTTGCTTTGCTTTGTAATATAACTGATTGAGGTCAACTGCAATTTTACCCTCAGCATCTGTTGCATGGATTCATTTAATGGCATTGGGTAACACCCTGTCAGTTTATTTATTACATCCTTATACTGTTTTATGTTTTGTTGAATGATGTCATCTCCTCCGCAGGATAAAGTTAGGTTATGGTGATTACTAATGCAACAACAAACAATAACAAAAAGATTTTAAAACGATATAACTGTAACATGTAATTTTTCATCTTCAGTCGATTCCCTGTTGTTTTAACCGTACTAGTATTAACTTAATTCCTCTTGAGACTTTTCTAAAATTCTCTTTTAATTGTTTTCAGGACTCTCCCTTTACAAATGCTGGCACAGGCTCCAACCTGAACTTATCCGGTGATATTGAATGTGATGCTAGTATCATGGATGGGAAGTCGTTGCATTACGGTGCTGTTGGTGCCATCAGTGGTAAGATTTTATGATTAGGTGACAAGCAGAATTTATTTTTGTGCTAATGGGCACCCATCAGGCTTTTGTGTGGTTTGTGTGATGATTGCAAGTGAAGTGTCTTGCTGCCCAAGGACACAACGATAGAGTGCACTTGCAGGAACTGGGATTTGACCCTGCAACATATGCAATAACTTTTTCAGTCCCTGCCTAATATAGTAGTATTTTACCCCTTACATGCCTCCAATTCAAATGATCTTGAATGCTTTTCTCATTAATCCTAACTATGAAGCATTTCTGTCATCTAATTCGAAATCTTTTTCTTAGGAATTAAGAACCCCATCTTAGTTGCCAACCGCCTACTAACGGAGGCTCAGAAAGGGAAGCTCTCAGCTGGCAGAATCCCTCCCTGGTAATTATCACAGTTTTAAATCCTTGTTGTTGCATAGAAACAGGGATTTCAACCTGCTCTGTTAGTTTTTTAGTGGGACAAGGAGCACAAGACTGGGCTGTCAGCCATGGAATACCACCTTGCCCCTCAGAGAAAATGGCCACCAGTGAGTAGATATGGCTTGATTGTTTTTCACATGCTACCACGTTTGTTGGACACACCCTGTACCTAATAAATCTTGCATTGAGATAAAAATTGATACATATAGCTTGTCTGGGCATCATTACACATTTTTTACATCAAAACAAGACTTGAATGCATCACAATAGATTGTCAGATTTCCAAAAAGCCTTTCCACTCTTGAATTTTATTTTCTGTTTCTGTTTTGTGTAGATAACCTGTCTTTTGTTACATGCAGAGTTCAGTTTATCTGCGTATAAGAGGAACAAGAGGAAGATGGAGCTGGCGGAGAAAATGGACGTGGGGCATAATCAAGCAAAGAAGAAACGACAATCAAGCGGAAACGTGAGTCCTGCCGAATGTGTTAAAATTATGCAGATTACAGTGTTCTGGTTAAAAGGCGTCCTGACAGGCTGCAACTAAGACATCAATACATTTTTTCTGCCAGTTATGATCTCAGATTCTTCAAGGGTCATTAAGGGAAAATGGCATTGCCAGGTTGCGTAGATAGTTTCCAAGAAATGATTCAAGCGTTGACAAGAGTTGGTGTTGGGTTTCCGGGCCCTTAGCGGCACATATGTGAAGGCCGCGCCGCTGAGTTAGAAGCAGCTGAAGGGAAAGGCAATTTGTTCTCAGGACTTGACAGCCAGGGAGCTACTATTTAGTAAAAAATATAGGTGAAGAAATTGAAGGGTAAATGAGCTGCTGCTGGTTTTAGCAACATTACAATCCAATACTATGGTATACAGCTCTGGGAAAAATTAAGAGACCACTTCACTTTCTTCTGAAATCAGCATCTCTACATGTTTAACAGCCATTCCATTCTGTTGAATTCCAACACAAGCACAGTAGTTGGCAGTAGTTTAAAGAATTAAACTAAAATGTTTATTTTACTCAAATACATACCTATAAATCAGAAAAAACAGATAATTTTGCAGTAGCCTTTTTTCCAGAGCTGTATTTGTATGTTTATGAGCAAAATGATTCATAATCACATTGTATCACATGTTAAATCACCTCTATTTTGAAAGTTTACTTTAATGTCATATTTTAAAACCTCTATTGCCCTCCCTTACTTTTCCTGCATGTTGTACTCTACTTTTTTGTAGCTTTGTACATTTGCAATGTCTGTTGTTCATATGCGTTAGTTTATTAATACGATATTTCCTTATCCATGTGGTAGGGCTGCACAATATTGAAAATACTTAATGCAATATGTATATATATATCTTACTAATTGTAACATTTTAGGTCATATTATTCCAAAACTGTTGGTTTACTATTGTATTCCTGAGGCAGGCACAACAGACCAGTCAACAGTGTACAAAATGACCCCAAAACTCCTCACTGGTTTAACTAAAGCTGAAGTGTAGTGTGGCTGTTTCCAATTTCAATACAAATAGACCTTGTTCTGCCTCGGTGTTGTGCCAAGCAATAAAATCTGTTCATTCTTGTAGGGCAATATAGACACCTGCCTCCTGGTTTAGTATTGTTATGGACATTTTTAAAGACCCTTAAGCTTTAGTCTTTAATATAGATATTCTCTCCCCACAATTAGGACGTGGATAAGAAATGACAAGAGCCCATTGGCGCAGTTTAAAAAAGCTGGCTCTGGTCCTTTTTGGCTTCAAACGCTGGAGACAAAGTTGATTTGGGGAAAAGAAACAAATGAAAGAGACTGTTGCTGTTTTTGCTCTGCCTTATTAGAGGAGGTTCGGTGATGCTCTCTGGCTCTCTGTACCGAGTGTGCCTCTGATCATGTATCACTATGACATTTTGCACATTTTACTCTGAAGAAGGCTTTTGTTTGGCAGCCTGGCTCAGGACGGCTGAAGCTACGGTGGCTTCCAAAATAAACTGTAATCAGGGAGAGAAACAAAATGATCATAAATGAATTATAATAATCTAATACAATAGCCAATTTTGTGGCAAGATATATATATTTCATAACTTTACACTAAGTATTAGCCAAGTTTTATAATGGTATTACAAATCGCACATCTAAACTATGCTCCAGACTATCCTATGAGCTTTGTCGGTTACATTTATCTGCATTATTTAATTATGCATACATTTTTTTCCCATGATGCTTTGGCAGGAAAATGGATCCGGGTGCCTTGACACAGTGGGAGCTGTAGTAGTGGATCTGGAAGGTAATGTTGCTGCAGCAGTGTCCAGTGGAGGTCTCGCCATGAAGCACCCTGGCAGAGTAGGACAGGTTTGTTCTTTTACTTTCATTCAGTGCACTACATACACACACGCACTTCAAAGAATACTCATGCATTGCGCCTTACTACTTTACTTACGCTATGTATTTTTACTTCTAGTACTTTTTGGGTAGCACTTTACAGCAGTGGTTCTCAACTGGTGGGTCGTGGAACATTTTTCAGTAGGTCGCGAGCAAAGGGCGTCTATAACAATGGAGGTACAATTGGCTAGTCCTCTGTGAATCCAGTTAGCATACGGGGCGGGCTCCGGAACCCAGAAGCTCCTATTGAAACCTTTTCACCCCTCTTTAAACTCATTATTGGAAGTAGGCTTGTTAATATGACCCTCAAGTGCTTGTCTTACCACGTGCTACACCGTCCTGTTCTTTGTCTTTCAATATTTTCAACATTATTTAAGACATAAACAAAAATAACTGGCCAATCAGGTGTCTTCTTGCTCTGCGATTGCCATGAGAACATAACTCGCACATACTAAATATGGAATTGGGCTTCAAAAATGTCAACATGGCCACAGTACAAAACGGCTAAACTGCTACATCCCTTGTTATACACTTTATGGTCACGAGCCTTACGCACTCAAAATTAAGTATTTGGCCTTAATTTGAGGATTTTTACTTGCCAAGTAAAACATCTGCCAGTGGTATAAGTATGTTTGTACTAAAATAAGAATAAAACATGCTGTTTCATGTAAATTTAGCTTTATTATCTAATTTTAAGTACAATGGGATGTTTACATGCAAAAACAATGTCCCAATGGCAGATTTCTTTACTTACTTTGTCGAATCAAGGGAAGATATACTTTTAGATAGATTTGAGTAATTTACAGTATTAGAGTAAGAGAGTAATACAGTATTTTGCAGTGTAACATAGGGTTACAAGAAACTTTTTGCAGTGTAGTTTGTTGTTAAATGGTCATGATTTCCTTGATTACCACTGCTTTACAGCATAGTAACGGGGTGGTAATAGATACTAGCATGGTAACTAACTGTGCTTGGGATTTGTACTTTGGTTTTTTTGCCAAAATATTTTTATTGAAGTTTCATCAATATTTGAACAAACGCAGAACAAACATCAACAGTGCATATCTCAGATCTATGCAACCTGCTGTCTGCTTTCACCAACAATGGCCTGTTTACCAAACAGATTATTATACTCTACTGAAATACAGAAATGTCCACATTTAGGAACCACAGTTTTACTTTTCACCGGTGCTGTCCTCTGATAAATTTAAATTCTTAATATATACAGTATATAATAAAAGGATTCCAAATCCTCTCAAATAACTCATGTTTTCAATAAAGTACCTGGGTCATCTTTTTCTAGGTGAAAAGTAGAAAGCATCTGTCATATCCACTGATGAGCAATAAACCATAACAATGATATGCACTTTTTAGCAATGGTCAAATCTATATTAAAGTGATTTTTAATAAGTCTCTCCTTTCAGGCAGCTCATTTTGGCTGTGGGTGCTGGGCTGAAAATGCCAATGACATGATTTCCTATTCTACAGCAGCGAGCACCTCAGGTAAACCTTTTTTCTTCTACCACACTTTTTACTCGTGTATCTACTGTATGTTTAGCCCTGTCTTCCTCAGAGTCCAGTGTTGACTCCTGGCTTTAGCTCCGGCGATGACAAGTTTCAGAAACAGATATTTTATGTGTATTGTTTTGCGTCAGGGAGCGGTGCTTCAAAAAGCCAGATAATACTTTCCGATGACCTCCAACCATACCCGCTGACTGATCCTCATCAGTCATTTCCTCAGCTGATTGAGTCATCATACACTGCTCTTTGTTGCTCAGCTGCGTGCCAGGTGCATTGCAAAGTTCCTCGGATTAGCTGCGATGTTTGTCACTTGATACGGAGATACTCGAGGTGGAATACTCGGAGCTATAGAACTGTGCCATAGGTTGTAGCGCGATGTGAGAAATGCGGTTGTGAGAATGTAATAGTCGGAGCGTTTGTCCTTGCATTCAAAGCTTGGTGCTTCGAGTCAAGACACTACACCGACGGATTAGCAGCGATGTTTGTCACTTGACAGAGATACTCAAGGATGAATACATGGAGCTATAGAACTGTGCCAAAGGTTGTAGCATGATGTGAAAGCAAGAGGCAAGACACTGTCTACTATGAAGGCAGTGTGTGAGTGATTGTCATCTGTCATAGGGAGGGGGATATGCCAAAAAATTCCACATTTTCTGACCACCTAGATCACAATTTAAATTTTATGATACATGTGCACTTAGCATTGTATATATTGCCCTTTTAATAGGCAAGTAAAGCCATCAGCAGTGTTCACACTTGAGGTGGGAGATGTATCGTCTACAAGTTGTTGTTTGGAAGATATGTAAATTTACAATATCGAGTACATCTTCAAAGTCAAGAAATTAACAAAAATCTGCAAAAACTGTTGCTAAAAAATACAATTTACATATCTTTGATACCCCTGACTAAAGCTCATTCGGCTCCAGAACACAGGAAAAATTCTAAATTTTCCCAGGGGAGGATCCGAACCCCCCATTTTACAATGTTCCCAAGAAAACGTATGCTTTATACTGTATGTCTAAGCTTGAATCTCTTCAGAACCAAAAGCTACAGGCTTTAGCCATTATTGGATCCCATACACAGGGGGGGTGCCGGTGAGTGAGGAGTGCAGAGAGGACCGAAATCCGTAATCGCAATGTTTTTATCTATTTTTGCACTTTTAAATGTCATGGAAGAACTTGGAATTACCTGGAAAATAATTTTAAGAAAAGCGTGGGAACTCTGTACTACTGGTATTAAAAAAATAATAACTGTATCCAGCCCTATTTTTGAGTCATCTTTTTACCACTTCTTTCGATTCAATCAGACTCCACTGTAAATTACATACAGTAAATTTGGCCATAGTTATTTTGCCGCAACCATAAAGTCCATGCGGTGGGCGTCAGTTCAAACTAGCGTTTTACTGCAGCCATTTGCAGCTTGGTCTCTTGTGGGAGTGATCAAAAGCACGGCAGAAAACTAGGAAGTACAAGAGGCCAGAGTGCCCACCTACTCACTCCAGCCTGTACTTACTCCAAGTAAACTACTGTGTTTTTGGTATGACTTGGGCTATTATAAAAGTACATTTCAAAAGTTCTGAGTCGGGGCTATTCACGCTCGCATGCACGAAAGCAAAGTTGACAAAGAAGTTCAACTTCTGTCACCCCTTCGACAATAAAGACCGTATCACCCAAGGCGCTGTCTGCTTAGCCTCTTAACTCCGACAGGCACCGACTTAAACAAAAGCAGCTTATTTTTAGAGACGCTCTTTTATAAAACTTAAAAGAGATTTAAGAGAGATGTGTACAGCACTGAAAGACTGTATTATATGTGACTCTACTGGAGGATGTGTCGACGTGTATGGAACATAGCTTCTGGGCAATATTGAAGTCCTTTTGAAGTGGATGTGGAGGCTAATGCATCACAGCGCAGACGGGGTGATTCGATCAGACGCGCCGGGGTCATAATGTGTATCAGGAGAATTTGAACAGTGCATTTAAGTCATCACAAACAATCAGCGTTATCCAGCTCCAAATCAGCAAATAGACTTACAGTAAACGGCTATTAAATGTAAACAAATCTCATAATGGCATTGGCGACATTATCTGTAGTCATTATTGTATATTATGTAGAGAGTTGGTACTTTCCAAATTGCGTCTATATGTACTAAAAGTTGGTCAGTGGGATGTCCAATATACAAACTATACATATCAAAGTTAATGTTATTAGATATGTCATTTTTTTCTGATTTGACTACTTTTTGAACTTTTCATGCTGTACTTATTATCAGGATTCTCCAAACTTTTTTTCTCCTGTGAGCTTAAAAGGAAGAGCCACTTGTGCTTTTGCTTCGAGGTAGAGGTGTGAAGTAACAAAGCATACTAATACTTTACTTAAAGCTGCACTATGTGAGAAAATAAAAAATAAAAAGTTGATATTAGTGCGCATTTGACCTCTTAATGGCCCTGTGCCTGTATGTGTGACACCTTTCCTTCAATTGTTTTATGGTTTTTGGTAAGTTTCTGGCAAGAAAATCTTAAAACAATTGATCCTGGAGCGTCATAGAGGCCGCTGTGATGGAAAGCAAAGGTGTCATGCTGCAACTACAGAGCCTCTGGGGTCACTAAGTGGTCAAATACAAGTTTTTGTTTTTCACTTAAAAAGTTAGCTAGTGCACCTTTTATGTTATGATGAATACGTTTTACTTTTACTTCACAAAACTTTGGAGCCGGTATCTGTACTTTCTACTACATGTTTTCAACAGTGATTTTAAAAATGTATTTTCACAGTTATGAACAGAAGACTAATTTGAAAGCTGCTGTCATGTAACTAAAAAAAAAAAAAAGGACCTATGGCTCATTCAGTCTCTAACCTTTAGACCTGGTTAAGACATGGTTTAGGCCTGGTTTAGACCTGGTTAAGGCCTGGTTTAGACCTGGTTAAGATATGGTTTAGACCTGGTTTAGACCTGGTTTAGACCTGGTTAAGACATGGTTAAGACATGGTTAAGACATGGTTAAGATATGGTTTAGACCTGGTTAAGACCTGGTTAAGGCCTGATTTAGACCTGGTTTAGACCTGGTTAAGACATGGTTAAGGCCTGGTTTAGACCTGGTTTAGACCTGGTTAAGACCTGGTTAAGACCTGGTTAAGACATGGTTAAGGCCTGGTTTAGACCTGATTAAGACATGCTTTAGACCTGGTTAAGATATGGTTTAGACCTGATTAAGACATGGTTTAGACATGGTTTAGACCTGGTTTAGACCTGGTGTATACCTGTACATGGTGTAGGCATGGTTTAGACCTGGTTAAGACATGGTTAAGGCCTGGTTTAGACCTGATTTTTTCATTCTCTCTTTCAATACTTCTAAAAATCGGTCTGAAGTACCTACTCTTACTTTTTACTTATTAATTATATTTGAAAGTGCTCTTTTACTTAAGTAAGATAATAATTGCTTTGAGGATACTTGTATAATTTAAGAGGGAGATACTCTGGGTCGGCAGTTAGTCAAAATAGTATTTCAATGCATAGAAACAAAAGCCTTTTAGTTACTTCATAACACTTAGTATATTTACAACTCTATCATTTGGTGATCAGCAAGAAAATAGGTCTAAAGCCAAGGCAGGTAATTAAGCTGGACTTAAATTTATGTTGAAAGTCTTTGTGGAGCTCCTTGGAAAGTGCTGCAGAGCTACTGGTATGACTCCTCCTGTATATGTATACTGGTACTGAAGAGAAGAACTATATATGTATTTTTTGTAAACTATATTGTGATGGCCCCTTTAAACACAAATTATACAGAAATAGATTGTTACTTTTTCTTTAAAGAGATTATATGGTGATGGGTGACTGTGTTCTCCCAAACATCTGAGCCTACGACCATCTGTACACACTATATAAAACACTTTCTAGCATTTTATACTCCATTGTCTCTGTCAATATTATTTGTCATTCTTTCATTCTCTCGCCCCGGGGCATGTGGCGTGGATGTTTAGCCTGCACATTTTTTCACCCTATAATGTCTTCCTATATTGTGGCTGCGCCTTTGATGTAGCGCTCACAACGGGACGGGGCGAATAATGTGTGTTCCAGTACGACACCTGTTTTTAATTTCCCGACATGAAAGGCATTCCCATCAAACGCTACAGAACAACAATCATTTTTATCCTGACACACTGAGCGCTGTACGGCCCTCGCCCTCCCGTGTCAGCCCCCTTTTCCGCTTCAACCCCTTCTTTAGCTCCCGCCACCCTCTCATTGGGAAGTGTTTAGTAATGTGCCGCTCATGCCATGGCTCTCGTCCGGTTTACGCATTGCTGCGGTGAGTGACTGAGCAGCAACAAATGTCACAGTTGACTCCATAAAAGTTACATGGAAGTTATTTTTACGTGCATTTTTTTAATTAAATGTAAATTGACCTTGAGGGCGGGGAAGAATACATGACATGGCACCTGAAAATTCTGTGCTGGTAACTGTGAAAATGCAGATTTCTTTATTCCGGTTTATTACTAATTTCTCTAATATCTGGGACAATCCACATGAAACCAAAAAATGTCTTCTTTTGTCAGGACATATGAACTAAGGTCTAATTATTTTCTCATAAAGGTGTCCAAAAGTGGTGACAATATTCAATATGTGTGTTGTTGGCCAGTAGAAAGGACTTTCAGCCCTAAGAATAATATGGCAGGCTTGTGAATCCAATCACTATGAAATTACTATCAGGGAAAACATTTGGACATTTTATTTTTGTAAATTTCTTCCCATAGAGTTGTATTGGCACCTGCTCCAATTGAAATAGAATTCTATTTATAACCAGTGTTGGGGAACGTATTACAAAAGTAACTATCGTAGGCAAAAATTCTTCACTCTTCATCTGTACCAAAGATCGTCATCAGCTTAATAACGACTTGAGCCCAGGGTGAGGACAATAGAGAGGCAACAAGCCATATTAAGTATGAATAGGCTAAGATGTTTTTCTTTTTAGCACCAAGAGAGGAGGGGACTTAGAGTTAATTCCTCCTTCTGGTTTACTCTTAAGAGACCCATGAGCGTGCTCAAGTCTTATAAAGCTGATGATGATCTTTGGACTAAGATCGAAATGTCCTACACTTCAACTACAAAGTACAGATGAAGACTGAAGATTTTTGCCTACGATGGACAACTCCTGTACGACTGAGAAGCTACACAAACAGAGGAAACTAGTTACAAAAATATATTACGTTTTTCAGTAACGGAGGAATATAATATAAAACAATATACAGTAATATATTAGTCATTACAATTCAAGTAACTCAACTCACCACAAATTAGATGTAGCACCAAATGAAGTTGGATACTGTCAACAAACAAAGCACACAAAAATGGGGGCGGCTGAAGAAAAGAAAATATTTGTCTGCACATTGTGTGTCGTAATTCTCACTATTTTCTGTTTTTAGCTGAGGCTGACACGTCATCGGGTACAATTGATATGATTGGCTATGGGCTAGGTGCAGATGCATATGATAGACATTCGAAGCGCCCAATAAACGGCTATGGACAATCGTAAACCACACCTCTCCTACGAGACAATGAATGAATGGGTGGGTCCCAGGCTAAATATTCACTTGTGACATTTCGTCTGGCACTAGCCAGGGTAGTAACTAGTAATGTAGAATATTACAATTTTAAAATAACTTGCCCGACACGGTTTATAATGTGAATGAACCTATTACAGGAGAATTTGCCATTTTATCCTGTTTTAGGTTTAATATTTCTGCAATGCCCAGACAAAAGAAAAACTAGCACAATTTTGAATGCCTCCTCCGATACCATGGATTAAAAAAATACATAAACTTAGCTTTTAACAATCAATCTCAATATAACACATGAACGAACCAGTTACAGCCCGCTTCCCCGCTATTGTGACTTTGCGCCAATAACTTTTCCCCAAGTGCTTCATGGTTTAAAAAAAAAAGTACAAAAGCCCAAGTACGTGGCCAACGCTCTGCTCTCGTTTAACAAGAAGGTGAAATTACTGCAGGCATCTGGTCTCCACAGTAACGGACTTGCATTTGAGTTTTGTTGTAGTTACCTGATGGTTTACGGGCCTCTCATTCGTGTTTACAGAAACAACAGGGCCTTATTCTGGTGTCTTTATGGGCTTTCAGAGATGCCGGAGCAGATGTGTTTGTGATCACTCCTGGAATTGTCAGCTCGCCTTGGTACAAAATCTACAAAAATCCCCATGCTACTTCCTACACATTTCTCTATTAGCGTATACAGCCTGTGTGGCTCATATATACAATAGGGCTGTCCCCGACTAAAGATTTTCTTAGTCGACTAAAAACGTGCCCTGAGCAGCGATTAGTCGACTAAAAGGGGGCGTGGCCACATGTTGGATTTTTTTTATTTTTTTTATTAGGCTATTTATAATCAAAATGATTATATTATTATTGCTGTTGTTGATATTATAATCAATGTGAACTGATTTCAAGCATTTTGACACGTTTTTAAATATTAATATATAACACCTATTGATTGGGCATGATCACGTGATTCTCACTCAGCCTTTCTTACGGTCACTGCGTGGCTATAGCCAGACAAATGACCCATTACTGGACATTATGCCGAAAATAGGTTAATCCTGCAGGAATAATGACTGTGTCTTCACTGACAAACATCACTTGCTACAGCGCGAGGCACAGACCGGATTTCACGCTCAAGCCCCACTCCTTCCCTCTGCTCTCCCCGCTCCTCAGTTTATATTTGTAGTTTTATATTGAATACAATGAAATCTATCTGCCAGGTGACTGATAATGTTGTCATATTAATAACAAACTGCAATCAGGCATCTTAATTAAAGTGCATACATTTAGTCGACTAGTAAAAATGTTAGTCGACTAAGACGCCACCGACTGATTAGTCGACTAAACGACCACAAGGGGGCAGCCCTAATATACAGAAGGAGGTTGATGAGAAGGTGAAGGGAATTTTATTTGTATTGCGCTTTTCACGTCACACAAGTCACCCAAATGACAAGGGACAATTTTTCATTCACTCTGCACGCCCTGGTGGAAAGCTGCATATTAAGCCACAGCTGCCCTTGAGAAACACTGCTGCACATAATAATAATAATGCATCAAACTTATATAGCGCTTTTTTGGACACTCATAGATGCTTTACATAGACAAGACGAACAACAACAAAATCCAGTTTGAACAGATGGGTTTCGAGGAGAGATTTGAAGTCTAGTAGGGAGTCTGAGTTTCTGATGGGTTGTGGGAGTGAGTTCTAGAGGGTGGTGGTGGCGGCGGCGGTGAAGGATTGGTCCCCCAAGGTCCAGTGCGTAGTGCGGGTGATGGGTGTGAGGAGGTTGGTGTTGGCAGAGCGGACATACAAACCCTCAGGCCACCACCAGCCACTCACTCACAACCTACTGGGTATTCCCTCATGGACCATGGTCTGCTGTCCAGGCCCATCTCTTCTTTGCTCTATCGGTATTCACAAAGTGGTTTATTTTATTATTTTAATTTTAATTTATTTCTCAGGGGCCATGCAATCAACATACAGTGTGAGTTTGCAGCTGATGTGATAGTGCTGCCCTGGTTGGGCCTTTCTACATTGTTTACAAATACATAATAAAGTGCAATGCTCCTTTTTAAAATGATGGATAGATACAGTAGATGGCACCCGGTTTGTGCATATTATGAGAGTTTTGGGTTTTCCGGAGGGAAGAGTAGTGAAAAGGAAGTTTCCTGGGTGAGTATGGTTCTGCAGGAAGAGAGGAGCCCACGATCCTCTCAGCTGTCCTCGGCTCAGTTTAGCAGTTGAGATGTTAACCCATTTAGGCCTAAAACGCCTGGAAAAAAATGCCTGTAAAACCTATGGGCCGATTTAGACTCTCCCGCAGCCTCTATCCTGATGCATTTCATTGGCCCAGGGGCCGATGATTGGTGCAAATAAAACCTTTATACCTAAAAATGATGTATATGCTTTCCAGGCTTCAATGGTAGAAATGCGGCAATGCTTTCCAGGCCTCAATGGGTTAAGCAAAGCAGGTGTGTTCTGCTGCAGTGTGTGGTCTGGAAATCTGTCTTTTGACTTTTGCTCCTGCATATTTTTATCCTCTATTCCACTATTGACCTCCCTTAGGTTACACAACTTTTATATTTTGTTACAATGACTTTATTCAGTGATTCACTTGCTTCTGCGTTTTGTCAGCCTCTCTTGATGCAGGTCCACATCATAATCCGAGCACTTCCATTGCTTCAAGGGATAAAAGTTTGCAGAGGTGGAAGTACAGTGAGGTTTCTGTTTCAAATTCCCCACACCAGCTGGAAATCTGGGCAGTGAAGACAGGAACACACTTTGTACTGTAACAATTACCCTTGAGCAAAGCAGTCGTGCCGAGCTTTGTCTACAAAATGAAGTTCAGGAATACGAGGAATAAAATGTGCCGTGTACCTACAAATCTATAGCTTTGGTAAGATTTTCCATGACGCCATTTTATAATAAGATAATAACTGTAACAAAGTATCAAAGGAACACACGTAATGATCAAGTGGCCACAATGACCTGCTAAAACATTACAATATGTGATTAATGACATTTGCAAAACATATTTCAGATTTCTGTTCAAACGAAATCTGGAATGCTCAGACTTTACTAGACAGCAATCTGGATCCATAATAAAAAGATTTGTTCCATTCCCAAAAGGGGCCTTTCTTAAAATTTTCCTTGAAAGTTAGCATTTGATGTAAGGTTGCGAAATAATAGTTTATGTAAAATGATTTGTTGGCACCAATATTTTTTTTAAATGCTTTAGATCAGAAGTGTCCAAACCTTTTGTGGGCCACATACTGCAGTGTATACAGCGTGGATGGCCTCAGACGGTTGTCAATGCAGTCAACATTCAATTGGCAGATGTTTTATCCGTGCAACCACATTTTTATTCCAGCTTGGAACATTAAAGTGGATATATCATCCATATATATCTTAAAAACAGGCTTAAAATCTTTCATTCGGAAGTTTGTGCATTGATTTATACATTTTATGAATTCAAATAATGCCTCTGTGAGGAAGACACGATGTTCAAAAATAGTAGTGCCAGGGTTGATGAGGATTTGGTCTGGAGCACCCCCTACAGCCAACAGTGGGGATCACATGGTAAAAATAAACTATTAGCTTTGACTTAAACATGTGGCCAGTAGTGCAGTGGAGTTTCTGTGTCCACGCTATGAGACAGAACGGCTCAGAGCTGATTCAATATTGGATTATTGGCTCTATGTGCAGGACAGTTTAGAGGTTTGAACAATTGTGTAATTTGGTTAGGTTAAACTTTATTGTCCCAGAGGCAAATTTGTCTTGCCAGTGGTGAAAAATCACATTCACAACATATCATACATCCAGAGCAACATTACTACAAATACATTTCCAAGAAGTAGAAAACGAAGCGCTGCAGAAGTCAGCATGAACGGACCAACGCGAACAGAATTAATGTTTGTCTGTTTTTGACAAGGGAACAACTTTATAACATGGTGAAAAGCTTGAAAAAGTCGATTTAGCATGATAAGTCTCCTTTAATAACAGCTCTGACTAACACCAAAATATCAGTTAAAAGTACCATCACTGGCGATGTGTGCCAATTCAGCAAGAAGCTTGAGGGCCACACTGGAATTTTTTTTTAAAAAGTAATCTAAAATTTCAAAACAATTCACCTTGTTTCACCTAAAACGGGTAAAACCATCCTGTAGTACCTAAAATAAGATTACATTTGTTATTGCACTTTACATTTTTATTCCATTGGCAGATTTTTCACTTACCAAATCAGAAATGCTCACATTATATATTAAAATATAATCTAATGAAATCAACTAATCAAGACGGACACAGTGCAGTGTGGAGAACTGAGAGTCTGTGCGCTGTAAGTGACTTTTTGGGCTCTTTACAGGAGAAATGGCTATTCATAACATGTATAATTTTGTAACTGTTACTTTATTGAATCACTTCATTGAGTTTTATGGCCAATTCCACAAGAAAAGCACAAACATAGACTTGAAATTGTGTTGAGTATTGATGCTATACATGTACTGTATATATACAGTATACAATAGAATAAAACAAATGAGAAGATTCCACTTTCTGACCCGACTACAACAATAACAACTTAAAATTATTGAGAGTTAATATCTTGAGAGAATGACTTATCTATTCATTTTTTATTTATTTTTTGTATAACCCCACTGTAACGCCTTCCCGCAGGTACCGACAGATCACCACAGATTGAACCATGAAGGAAACCATGGAGAAATGCAAAGTTTAAGGACCGATCTTCAGACAGGCCTAGACCCCGGCTGGACAAAGGATAAACAGAGTGATTGAAGGGGGACACATTAGTAGTCACATCTAAAAAAAGTTGTCTGTTACAAGTGCCACATCTTCTATTCTACATTAACAAACTACACTTATGTCATGTTAAGCACAGTGCATGACCAAGAACATAGGACAAACAGAGTGATTGAGGGAGAGAGAAGGTTCAGGTACTTGCTTTCTTCAAAGTGAATACGGGTAGATTGTGCACACCACGTAGGTAAAGGTAATGTAGACTATATTATCCCTGATTGGAAATTTGTTCTTCAATTCTGCTAAGGTAACCTGTCAAGAGCAGAGGGAAGGAGCTCCCAGATGGTCATCGACAGATCTTGTGCTAGGTTTTGTCACCTATTTTGCATTTCTTGGTTTGAAGGCGGAAACAACACGCCAACTATAACACAAAGTTGATTGCCTGTCTTCTACTGTATGTCTCCAATCACCTATCGTCTCTGTCCCATCCCAGGTTGTGGGGAGCATCTGATTCGCACCATGCTGGCTCGGGAATGCTCCTCCGCCGTGCAGTCAGAGGATGCTCACCAAGCGCTGCTGGAAGCTATGCAAAACAAATTCATCAGTGAGTCATTCATACGCGCCGCACGGTTTTCCATGTACACAGAGCTTTGTCAGCCAAGAATGTGTTTGTGAGGAACACTGTGATGCATGGGGCGGGTTTACACTAACAGGCTTTTGCTGCAAAACAAATGAAGAATCCGGATGAACAAGTGGAAAGTAATGCATGTCATAGTTTAAATTTGGCCAGGAAATGTCCCAGACGCTACAGCAAGCCGTAAATTAAAAATATAGTGTCATGGTTCAGATTAAGATTTTCAGCATTTTTGTACAAATCCTGGACGCTGACCATAAATTATTAGTTCTATAATATTCCATTATATAATGTCCTTTTCATCATGCTGAATAATCGCTGTGAAATTGTTTGGTCATCAGATTTGGTAAAGCCCTTTGTCTCTTTGTTGTGCCACTTCAATTATCGCACTAATATTGATATGGGACACATGGCATAGCTGTGTTTTGCTAAAAGACACACAAAAAATTTATAGGACTTTTTCCACAGCAATTAAATGTTCCAGACACTGCAGCTGACACTCAAAATATAGAAGATTTAAAATTTTCCTTGTGGTGAGTTGGAGAGACACTTTTAACTGTGAATGACCACTGCAGCTCAGAGTGGAGCAACATGTGGCGGACTGTGCCTCTCTCTGGCCTCCTTTAGAAGTCCGGCCCAGTGTTTGTCATGGCCATATGTAACAGCTAGACGTTTGGATGTGCTGGATAAAGTCAATTTGTGCGCAAGTCTTCTGATGTCTCCTTTCAAGAGACACTTTAAGAGAAGCTAAACAAAACGCAGCGAGTCCTGCCTCAGTTGGAGCTGCGCTGGGCCTGTGATCTCCAAGTGTCTCACATTGTGTGTTCAAAAAGTACTATATCGACGTGTTTTAAGATGAGCTGATGATTTTTAGAAATGTTTTTTAGAAGCTTTCAAAAACTCATTTCACGCCACATTTATTTATTTGTTTGATTTATTTATTCTCACATAACAAAGTATACAACAAGAACAATTAACAAAGTATACAACAAGAACAATTAACAAAGTATACAACAAGAACAATTAACGTGATGGAGGTTACCCAAAACCCTGAAGGGCATTAACACCTCCAATAAACTACATGAATACAAACATAGTTTTAAAACAAGACAGATCTTGGAAATATTCGCATGTGTGAGTGCTATTAACAAAACTGAATATTGTGGTATCTAATTTTTGGTTTTACTTCTTCAATAACTTCAAGTTATACAATTGTAAACCATCAGAAATAGAGATGCACCGATCCAGCTCTTTTTGCTTCCAATACCGATACTTGGGGCTTGAAAATCCACCGGTGCCAACCCATACTGTAATATTTTCACAAAAATAGGTTTATAGACGACATATTTGTTGTTTGTGCAACAGCGTTAATTTTGTCAGCCTTTTGACAAAAATGGGATTTAATTTTAGTCAAGATTTAGTCAAAAAAATCTTGTTAGTTTTACTCTAATTTTAGTCAACAAAAATTCCACGTAAATTTAGTCGACAAAATTTATTA